>JBBPLV010000235.1:0-26318 GCA_038089975.1 Boletellus ananiceps | reverse complement strand
TGCTGCCATACCTTGATAAAAAGGGACACTCACCTCTCCAATCCTTCCCGAGGACTTGAGGAGCAACCCGCCGCTGTTGCAAACAAAACAAAGGTCCGAGTCGTCTCCAAAAGTGGATTCAAAACCAGCGAACCTGGATATGCCCGCGGCCAAATTCCCCAGAGAATCCCAGGCGACCGCGCCAACTGTGTCTTGGTTCGCGTCCTGTGGAAGTACCGCACCCTGCATGCCCGTACCCGAGCGGTTATCGTCGTTCGACCCTTGTCCATGGGCCCCTTCGTCGTACCTCGTCCGCCACCGCTGCCAGTCTTGCCTGGCACGCGGGGAGACCATGCTCGCCGGGTCGACCATCTCGATCCCGTTTCTACGCGCGAACGCGTGCGCACCGGCAGACACCAAGGTCCTGCCGAGGGGAACATACTGAAGGGGGCATTGCACGGAGAAGGAAAGAAGACGTACAAGGGCCGGATACGACCGAGTCTATCCGAGACGCGCGCGCCCGCGAGGACCGCACCCGCAAGCCTGATCGGGTTTCTAACCCCTGTCGCCGGTGAGAACGGGGTCGATCCGATTTACGGTATAGTGCGGAGGATTGTCGAACGTGACGCAGGTTGTGGGCACATATATAAAAAAAGGACAACGTCGGATCAAAGGGATCGTCGTGCAGCAGGGAGACGAAAAAGGACGCGCCTGAGATTGCCCCGACGCTCCCGAAATCGCCCGTGCGCCCATCCATAACGGCGGCGTCGCATTCGACGGCGCCTTCAAACGTCAGATTGGAGCCGTATCCTGGGCCGACGACGTGCGCTTGTCAGTTTTGGAAAGAGGTCCTGTTGGGGCACGACTCGGACGTCACCTGCGTTCAGACAGTCTTCGTCTTCGAGAATGGCGATCGCCAGCTCGACGATGGATAGTGCGGTCGCGGATGGAAGCTCGGAAGCCATTCGGAGGGCTTCTGCGCACGCGCTATAAACAGGGACTCGTGTTAGTCGAAATGTCGCAACATGTCACAGTGGGGCCGAGTCACCGTTTCATCGCGCCTTTTACCTCAGTTTCCGTCGCTCTACTGTGTTGGCCAGCACCGCCGTGCACGGCGACGTAGTATACCATTTGGGAAGCACCAGGATCCGCTTACGGTAAGGACTGGTGCGATATTTGCTTACCATAACTGCCCCAAGGCCCAACTTGGAATATATACCATGTCTCGAGTTTGGGCAACAAGAAACTGACGGGACACGATGCGTGCCCCAAAAACAAGATGGTATTTCCCGAAGGGAGACTCGTAAATACATGCAGGACGTAAGTACACGTACAACAGTCGTTTCCTCGTAAATTGCTACGTCTAATGGTCCTCGACCAAATCCCTCGAGCGCAAAAAAAAAGTCAACTAAGGAAGAAGAATGACACACCTAATCTGATGTGATGTCGCTGGTGTTTTTTTTTCCCCTAAAAAGTTCGTTCACCACTCCTCCAATCAACATTGCTCCGCAACGTCGTCTGGCAACATGGCAACCAACGGCATGGTTGCGAGGGTCGCAAGAACGAGGATAGCATAAACCCCATACCCACCCATCAGGTTGTTGTGAACCGAATACGCAAACAACGACGCTGCTGACGCGGGACCAACAGCACGAACGACGGACGCGGTGGTCTGCGCGACACCATTGAGCGCACCAAGACATCGCCGGTTCGGGGCAGCAGCAGTGATATACATCAGGATGCAGCCTGTGACAGTGATAACATCAGTCTCAAAGTACAGACATCCGGAGGCAACGCACTGAAGGACATGTCCATAAGGACTGTTAGGGCGAGCTGGCTGAGAAGCCCGAGCCAGACGAGCCAGATGATTCCCCACACTCGGGCGACCAAGCTGATGATTGGAAAGAGGGCAAAAAGTGGAATGAAGCACGAGTGACCGATGCGGAATACTTTTTTTGGGCCCAATCTGTCGACGAGTGGGGCAAAGAAGAGCGCCTGGAAGAGGCTATTGAAAATGCCAAAGCAAGCCATCCAGAGTCCAATCTTCATAGGTGTGAATCCTAAACCTCCATGCTCGATAGCAGTGGAGTAGAAAAGGGGCTGGAGTGAGTATAGGGCTATTTCAAGGACGGCTAGCACTCCATAATTGGCAATGCGCAACGCCCTGCGGGCATTGAGGAGCTTGGAAAGAGGTATCGGCAGATCCTGGGGCGGAGGGATCGATAGTTGCTGATCGATTGCACCGTAGCTGGTATCACGGCCACCAGCTTCCCTGTCGATAGAAAGATCGTGTTTCTCTGGTGTGGCGCCACGGGGCAGAGTCTTTGTAATTGTCGTAAGCCAATAAATGACCATGGCATCAACATGCAAACGAGGCTCACCTCCTTGAGAAAAAGGAGAATCGCACCAAATGTGAGCAACGAGAAGCCAGCAGTGACACCACACGGCAAGAAATATGGAAAGTCGCCCCAGAATGGGGAACTAAAGAGCTGGGGGAAGTTGTCCTGCGGCCGTGCCAGTGTTCCACCGATGACTGGACTGCGGAAAGTCGGCCCGAATGCATATGCGGCAATGGTCTAGATCTGCTCACCCAATCGTCATGCCCACTGACCAGCCTATGGGCAAGAGAGCAAAGCCCTGGGCCATGTTGGTGGGATCGGTGAGTTCGCCCAACATGCTCTTCATGACGCCAATGTTGCCGTTCAAAGCGCCGGTAATACAACGGCTAGACAGGGGACGACACGTGAGATAGGCAGGAACAAGGGCTAGGCAAGGCACACCTTAATACTAATCCGGTAAAGGTACGTGATAGACCAAAGCAGAACATTGATATGGAAAGGCCGAATACACCTAATAGAAGCACGGGCTTGCGGCCAATATGATCAGATGCCCGACTCCATTGCAGGACGGTCATAGCCTGTGTGACAAAAAAGAGTGACTCCTGCGGCCGGGTATCCGAGAATAAGCAAAGAGCGGGAGAAGGGGTGCGCTATCTTTACATACAATCATGCCCGCATAGTAACCTTGGCGAGATTGATCTCAGTAGTGAGAATCGAGAGTGGGAGAGTGACTACTGACCGACTTTTGTCTCGTCGCCGCCTGTGATGTCCATCTCGCGAATGAGCTAGAGAAGTGGGGTGAACAAGGGACGCAAGCGCAGGCGTAAATGCCTACTTGGTTAATGAACGGATATATGCATTGTGATGCGATGGGTTCGATGAGACATGAAAGCAGGAGAACACATATCTGTACTCTGGGCAAAGGGCTGGGCTTCTTGGGCTCATTCCTGTCGGAGGGGGGAGCGAGCAGGGGTGATTGGTCGTCGCTGCAGGGATGGGCGGGCGAGACGGTCATCCGAGGACGAGGTGGAGGGAGGAGGAAGAAAGCAGCTGGCGATCAAAGGCATGTCGCCCCGACATTTATATGCCAGGCGCGCTGTCGACAAAAAAAAGGAAAATTCAGGAAAATTCAGTTTACATACAACAACCCGGAGATGCGTACATTAGGTTCTGCGATTTCTAATTCGCACCGAGCCACACGGACCTTGGGGGCGTCCTTTTTTCCGCAGTCAGAGCCGCCCGGCCTCCTTTTACCACGCCGACATGCACCACGCCCGACTCCGCAACGGCCTGCGCGCCCTCTGGGTCCTCCTCGTCGTCTGGCTCGAGCTGGGCACGTTTCGCTTCGCCGCGAGGGGGTGTCGCTGGCCAGACACACGGCAGGTGGGTGCCCCTTCCCTCCCTGCGCAGCGCATGCCATGACCAGCTTGTCTTCCACTCAGCCCCGCATCCACGACGCGCGTGTCGTCCGTGTGCTCGTCATAGCGGATCCACAAATCATCGACCGCCACTCTTATCCTGGTCGTGGGCCACTTCTCTCCGCACTCACTCAATTCCTAGTTGACCTTAATCTTCGAAAGAGCTGGAATCTGGCCTTCCGTCGCCTCCAGCCAAACGCCGTCGTGGTGCTAGGCAAGCCCAGCCAGTCTTCTTCCTGTCTCGTCCACCAATATATGTTCTAGGTGACATGATGGATAATGGCCGTTTGTTCATGTCCGCTCGCGAGTACGTCCAGCCACAATCCGCCTCTCAATGCGACCTCGCATAAATTGAGGTTCGCTTCCCTCCAGGTACGAAGCCTATTTTACCCGGTATCAGAGCATCTTCAACATGGGAGGCTCCCCACCGCCGGTTTATCACTTACCAGGCAACCATGATGTTGGGTCCGTTCCATCTCTGCGGGCTATCCACCAGCTCATACCACCTGTCCCAGTCTTGGCAATCTGCCTTCGTTCTCTCTCGAGGCTGATATGCGCTACATCTCCCACTTTGGTCCTCGGAACTATCGCCGTACCGTCGGGAATCACACTCTCGTGTTCATCGATGCACCTGCCCTTGTCGAAGAAGACTTGTTGCGTACTGATCGCGGGCACACTTTTGACAGTTGGCCTCCTATTTCGCACGGCCCCGTCGAGTTTGTCAAGCAGACTGCGTCCTCCGGTCCTCTCGGCCCCACCATCTTGTTTACACACATTCCTCTTTTTCGCCCTCCAGGCGCGCCTTGTGGCCCCTTGCGTGAAAAGGGAACGATACGCCAGGGCTATGGGTTCGGTTACCAGAACACACTCTTTGATGGAGCAACAGAGTTTTTACTCCAGTCCCTCAAGCCTGCTTTGATTATGAGGTTCGTTCTCAGTCTGTGCATGCAACGTACCCCTCAACATGCGACAGTGGCGATGACCATGATTATTGTGAATATGAACATACCATCCCCTTGTCCAACGAAAAAGTTCAGGAAGTCACCGTCAAGTCCATCTCTATCGCAATGGGAATCCGTCGTCCAGGTTTTCAACTACTCTCACTAATATCAACCGTTCCCTCACCAGATGAAATCACCCAAACGCCAGTACCCCCTCCTTTGCACACCCCTTGCCTAATGCCAGATCAACTCGGAATATACTTTTATGTCTATATTCCACTTGCATTGCTGTCCTTTGCGGCTCTGCTTGTGTCCAACATCGTTCGCGTAAACGGAGGTTCCACATATCAAACACGGAACAGGAAGCATGACCATCAGGACACATCCGAAGTGCTACGATCCCGGGGCAACTCGCTGCACAGTGTCGATGCCGACTCCCTCCTTCCACTTCCCGCAAATAAATCGCGGGATCACACTCCTGTACGCGGCCGCTCTTACTTGCCACGGTGGACGTGGACATTCACGATCGGTGGACACCGGCGTCGCGTCGCGCTTCCAAACCCATTTGGAAACTGGCGCCGGAGGCTAGAACATCGCATACCTCAGCGTGACGCAGGGGCGCTAGCTGGATCACTCAAGGACGCCGTGGCAGTGGCGTGGCCATCTATTCTCGTCTTTTTAGTGACATCGTTGTGGGTCATGCAGTGGTGACGCCGGGGATCAATCTCCAGAGCGCTGGCTTTGTCGCAGACGTCCCAAGGGAAAAAAAAGGATACGAACTGGCTACGTTCTGTCTCTAGAATGCTGAGATTGCTCTCCATATAGTCTACCTTACATTTGTTTTGCATTTACAAACGGCCCTGCGATATCGTACCAAGTTATCATGGTCTACAAGACTGCGTGATCTGGGAATCAAGTATGTCACGTGTATCGCCCCCAAATGATCGATTGTCGGAGCTCGTGGAATATGTCTCTTGCGGCCGTTGAGCGCTGGGCGCCAGACTAGTTGACGGAGTTGGCCCAGAGTCACAAAGCCGTTCATCGACCGAGGCTTGAGCTCGGGTTTTCCGCCTTCAACCGGTTCAGGTTCGAAGAACTGAGAGCGCAAGGGCGCGACACTAGCTCTCTCTAGAGATACTTGAGTCAGAGACGAACGGCGAACCGTGCGACCCGGATAAAGACACCCCTGGCCGAGACGGGAAATGCGAGTCGCTGTCACTGGTTCCTGGAGGAACGCATGGTTTCCACCGAGAAAACCACCCGTTGCTCGAGCGCTCTGCCGAGGCTGTGCAGCTGCAAATGCTAGCCCATGTGACGACGGAACATTCCAGCAGGGGAGGTAGGGGCAAATCATGTCAGCTTGAGCAGCCACACCATCACGGGTGTGTGCACGGGCCAGTAACCCCAGGGCCACTCGCTCGAGAGCGTCAAAGAGACTGACCCGGCGATTCGGATCCGGCCGCGGGGGGACGATATCGGCAACATCGCCATTGGACGGAGGGGCGTACATTGACTGGGCATTATGGGGGCCACAGACTTAAATATCTGATCACGGGTACATCCCCGATCAATCGAGTCACTTCTCCCAGACGGTGCAGAGACCGTTGTTTGGGAACTGAGTTCGTCGTGGGAGTGCGATAATACACCCGAGGAGGCGCACGGAGGTACGATGCGGTGTCGTGAACGACGACCGCGCGTGTTGAGCATATCGAGTCAGCCAGATCGACTGCACCGTGATACATCGAAGACGAAAGAAGGCAGCGAACGTCGTGAATCTTGGCCCGAGGGGATTGTTATCTGGATGAATGGGGAGAACGGCATTCTGCTGTTGGGTGTACAGCGGGATATTACGCCACCGAGAGGGGGGGGATCTCGTGTGGGCAGGCCTGATAACGGGGTATAAGTAAATGGAGGAAGCTGATGTGACGGGGGTCCCTCAGGTGGCCTCGTGGGTTCGGCGCAGCACAACCTGGCAGGCGAGTACGACACCTAGCCGTATTGAGGTGGAGCATGTGAGGCGGCGCAATGACCTCGAAACGGAACGTGCTCTCTTGTCCTCGTACTCTGGGGACGGGCGTCAGCGGTCGGATGGGTCCGGGTCGTGCTGGCTGGGAGAAAATGGCGCAGGCACGACCCACACGCACCGCAAATGTACCGAGCGAATCCTAGCTCGAACCGAGTCGCTGTCAAGATGCAAGGCCCCCGATATGTACATGAAGACCTGGAAGTCGGGCGTAATCGTTTATAAAAGCAAAATGAAGAGCCGGGAAGGAACGTTGTTACCATCCCTTGGCTCAAAGGCCAACCCTGGGGGTCCCGGTCGGCGGGAGACGTCTCGATTATATGCAAGCACGTTCGTCCTACCAGCCGAGCAGTTATAACCTCCCCCGTCGGCCTAGCTACCCGCCTGCCCTCGTCAGGCGTTTTCCCCCAACCCGCCCTACATCACCCCCCTCGACCCTTGCTCGCTACATCAGAACCGCTGTCGACGGCTGGTCGGAATCGAACGTACGGGTCCATCGTAGATCCGTTTGCGAGCTAGTCATCCCAGAGGAGGCCCAGGGACTCAGCTCGGACTTGTCCGCGACGCCCCACAATCATATCGATCTCAGCTCAGAGTTTCTTAAGCGTCACCACAGGCCAAAAACAACCCCCCATCGATCCTCCACTGACCCTCAAATTCTCTCTACCATCACCACCCAGCCGTTCCATATCCCAAAGTCTCCGTGTGTCTCTTTTCTTCCCCTCCCCAACCCTTGCCTCACCTTCTTCCAGCACCATGGCTACCCTTGCTCCACGCAACGACTTCAACGCCCGCGTCCGCGGTAGCAGTCACATCGACTTCAAGACCGCCACCACTGGTGTCGCCGCCAAGGCCATGCGCAACGAGCTCAGTCGTCTCGTCGGCACCGTCGAGGACCCTGCTACCAGGAAGGTGTGTGCTTAGTGCCCGCCAGCTCATAAACCCTCTGATCCGACCATCGCAGGCATTCGACACCGAGATGCAAGCCTTTTTCTACCTCTTCACCCGATATCTTTCGGAACGCGCAAAGAGCGTTGATCTGTTCGTATTTCCTTTTTTGTTTCTATTGCGCAGATGTCTCATTCCACGTACCTGTAGTGACTGGGATCGCATCAAATCCCCTGCAGCGGATCAGATCGTCCCTTACGATACCCTGGGCGCCCCCGAAGACCATGCTAGTCTTGACAAGCTTGCAGTTCTCAAGGTCAATGGTGGTCTCGGCACCTCCATGGGTACGTCTACTCTCACTTTTTTCTTATCTGTGGTCGTGTCGATATAATCCCGATCTGCAGGTATGACTGGTGCAAAGAGTGCCCTCGAGGTCAAGGACGACATGACATTCCTCGACCTGACCGTTCGTCAGATTGAGCATCTCAACACCACCAACCGTGTCGATGTTCCACTCATCCTCATGACCTCGTTCAACACGCACGAGGACACGCTGCGCATCATCAAAAAGTATGCGAACCAGCAAGTTCGGATCACGACGTTCAACCAGTCGCGGTACCCACGCATCTTTAAAGAGAGTCTTCTGCCCTGTCCCAAGCGAGCAGATGACGACAAGAAGCACTGGTACCCTCCTGGTCACGGTGATGTCTACAACGCTCTTTACCACTCTGGTGTACTGGAGCAGCTCCTCGCCGAAGGCAAGGAGTACCTTTTCGTGTCCAATTCTGACAACCTGGGCGCCGTGTGAGTTTTGTCGATGGTCGTCTTTCGTTCGTTCTCACCCATAAAGTTTAGTGTCGACGAGAGGATATTGCAGCACATGATCGAGACCAATGCCGAGTTCTTGATGGAAGTCACTGACAAGACCAAGGCCGACATCAAGGGTGGAACGCTCATCGACTACGAGGGTTCTGTCCGTCTCCTTGAAATTGCTCAGGTTCCTTCGGAACACGTCGAGGACTTCAAGTCGATTCGCAAATTCAAGATCTTTAACACTAACAACCTCTGGATCAACCTCAAAGGTGGGTACTTTGGATTCTCTCCGTCAGGTGGTTGCTGATCGTATGACAGCGCTCAAGAGAATCACGGAGAATGAAGGCATGGAGTTGGAGATCATCATCAACCCAAAGACCAACGACGACGGCCAGGCTGTCGTCCAGGTATGGACTCGCTAAGAAACGGACCTACGTTGATTGACTGGGAGTGTAGCTCGAGACTGCCGCTGGTGCTGCTATCAAGCACTTCCGAAATGGCCACGGTATCAACGTCCCTCGTTCGCGTTTCCTTCCTGTCAAGTCCTGCTCCGACTTGCTGCTTATCAAGAGTGACATTTACTCTCTGCAACATGGTCAGCTCGTGCTGAACGAAAGCCGGATGTTCGAGACGACCCCAGTGATCAAGCTTGGTGACCACTTCAAGAAGATTCAGCAGTTCCAGAAGCGTTTCAAGAAGATCCCCAAGATCATCGAGCTCGACCATCTCACAGTCACCGGTGACGTCTACTTTGGAAGAAACGTCACGCTGAGGGGAACCGTCATCATTGTCGCCAACGAAGGCCAGCGGATTGATATCCCTGATGGATGTATTTTGGAGAACCGTACGTACTCTTTTACGTCCGTTCGACTTGTCCTTGTTGATTCGGATGTATAGGTCTATTGTCTGGAAACCTCAACATGATCGTACGTCCTTCCACCATGTCCCGTATGACGTCGAGTTCACGCATATCTCCAGGAGCTGTGAATCATCGCAACTGCGCGACAGCTTTGGGGATGTTTCTCGACGCTCGGCCTTCTTTTTCTGACTTGTTACGAGCTCTTTGCATCAGATTGTGGACTTTTGAGACGCCTTGATAGAGCAGCGTCAAATGATCTTTATTTCTCTTCCGTGTTTCGCGTTTCGATGTTTGACGACGTTAGGATAGCGGGTGTCGGTTGTACCATCTGATGGAATATTTTGCAACACTCTGTTCTTTGATCGGGAGAGTCCATATGTTGATTTTCTGTATATGATGGAGTACCCTTCCACTATATACCCGCATTAGGTGGACTCCACTCGCATTGGTCAGACACCCGACGGCCGGCTTGATAAGAGCCGCAGTGCGCCAATCCATCCTCGGATCAACCACCCGTCAACCACCCACATAATGTCCTACGGTACATTGCACCCCTCGTTTCCTCAGCACACGCTCACGAGCCATGTAGACGGTCCACCTGATCCGTCCATGATCTGCTTGTATCCCGAGCTACTAAGGGCGGCTCAGGATCGAGCACAGAAGGGAGAAGAACAAGTGTCTCAGACCCAAGGTAAAGTGATCATCTCCCAAAATGTCGTGCTGACTGGCCTTGGTCGACCCACCCACGATCTGTTCGTATCCAGAGTCGCTCAGAGCAGCCCCTCAAGATCGAGCATCAAAAGGAGAGACCGAAGGTAAAGAAGAATAAGGTCGTCTCCCAAGACATCACGCTGACTGGCCTTGGTGGTGTAGGCGGTCCACCCGACCCATCCATGATCTGTTTGTATCCCGAGTCGCTGAGAGCAGCCCAGCGAGAGAAGTAGTGGACGATGTCAATAAAGTGCTCTACGGTAGTCGTTTGTATTATATCTCGTTCCCACGCCTGCAACGTGATCGTGGCCAGTGTGCAGTCTTGTCCTCGTTTCGTCGACCTCGCCATGTCCGAGAGCAGTCAGCCGTCCGACCGTCCGTCCAAAGATCCGGTCAGAATCGTCTACCACACCGAAAACAGGACGTTTGCCAGATTATTCAACGGTGATCTTGTTCCCCTTCTACAGCGTTCAGACGCGCTCAATGGCCTCTCGCATAGAACGCTCCCTCGAGGAAGTCAGAGATGTCGTCCGGCGGAAACTTGGTCTGGGACGGGAGACAGACGTGTCGCTCAAGCAGATTCGTCCTGACGCGCTTCTTGATCTCGAAGACGGTAAGAGCAACAACAACGAGCCGAGGATAGGAGCCCACTCAACCGAGCACTTCTTCTTTTCGGTGACAGACGATGATTTTCAGGCGTTTCGCGTGTTTTTGAAGACGTCCTTCTCTGTGGATATCCAGGTCACCGTGGGCAGGTCCAAGGGTGTCCCTGTCCCACTGGCCTCTACCGCACCCGTGAGTTCGCCTGCTGTGCCATCTTGCCGCCGTCCTTAGGTCGTTATCGTTGGGGTAGCCGACGACTGAACTACCTACCACTTTGTCGGTGTCGCCCTCCAAGGAGCCCGCTACGTCTGCGGCGGCTGGCCAACCTAGTGCGCATCCCGAGGTTCCCAGAACCACCGAAGGCACGCCTGTAACCAAGACGCCGAGCACGTCTCTTCGCAAGCGCAAGGTGTCGTTTGACAACGCTGCCATAGCAGCTTTCGATAATGCCGCGGAGCAGGGTGCACAGTCGGATTCCGCGGTTGTTGCTCCTGTTTCGACTTCAAAGGTTTCAAAGACTACGGGGACATCCGCTACTCCAAAGATAGTAGGCACAGAGGAACCGCCGAAGAAGAAACACAAGAAAGTCAAGCCCAAGGATGCTGAGAGCGTAGAGGGTGTCGAGGGTGGTTCGTCAAAGGTTTCTGGCACACCAAAGGTCAAAGTGAAAAAACCGGTGGTATTGGATCGTGAGAGCGAGGTAGGGTCGCCGTCGCAGATGAATGCATACGCTCATGTTTGACAGACGGGGACGAGCACACCCAAGGACGCCAAAACTTCTGAGCCAGCAGCGAAGAAGCCAAAGAAACAGAAGAAGGATGAGAGCACCGTCTCAAAAAAGTCTTCTGCGCGTGAGTCTTGTGTCGACGGATCGGTTACTCCGACTTGATTTTGATGATGACGGTTCACAGCCAACCCAGAGGGTAGTGATCATTGAATCTTTACCGAGGTCTCGTAATTCACAAACTGTCGTTCCCCAAACTTAGGTGCGGATCCGCCCACTACCCAGCCAAGCGTACCAGTGAACGTTGTTTCTGTTCAACTAGGTGAGTTTAGAATTTCGAGGACTGGACATGCTCTAATGCCATCCAGCATCAGAAAGGCCGAAAGGTAGTATGTCGAAGAGTAAGTCTTTGACCGCTTGATTATGGTCTCAATAATATCGAAAAAGTTCACCAGCTTGAGAAGACGGTGGGCGTGTGTGCCTGTGAGTAATCTTTGTCTTTCAAGCATTGGAGGCTTATGGACGTTAGCATAGCTATCCCTCGGACGAGCGCGAGTGCCACTGTACAATCCGAAGTAGCAGCAGCAATTTGGTCTGATTACCTATCTAAAAGCGTACCACCTGCACCTCCTGCGAAACGCAAATCTATAGGGAAAGACACTAAAAGGTCTTCTACAACCTCTAGTGCATTGCTAGCGAAATCTACGACTTTGAACGTATTTACAGAACCCAGTCCTAGACACGTGGTTCCGACTCATGAACCACCGCAACAGACTCGAGAGTTGAATGGTCCACCATGCCCTATTTGCCTAGCAGAACCCTTCCACATACGCTACCGCTGTCCCATTGTATCGAAAGGTCCCGATGCGATTCGAGAACGACTGGGCGAAGTTAAGAGAATAAATGCCGGTGACCACTCTCTGATCAAGCAACTAGAGGGTCTCCTTCGTGATTCAGAAGGTTAAACTTTTCACTATGCACTCTTCAAATTTGTCGCTAACCTTGTGTCAGTCACAACCGAGCCCTCGTTGACTCCTGCGTTCCCTCATGACCTGCAGCCGCTTAGTGCCTCTGTTTCCCGGGCTTCAAATATCCCTAGTGGCTCCCGTTTGACTGAAGTCACAGTGGACGAAGGGAGCAGTTCGGATAGTTCGGATAGTTCGGATGACACACCAGTGGAAAGGGTCGGACACGAGAAAGGATTGCCGGGTCCAGAAGAACAAAAAACGACCGACAAACCGCCTTCGCCACCAAATGATGACCTGGAAGCCGTCATGCGCGGGCCAGCGCTAAAGCAGCAGAGTGTTCTACAGGCCCTCGCCCACATTCTAGAGGATGATGGTGACAAGGACTCCGACTCTGAGGAGAACGAGACTGAGTGGGAAGAAGACTTAGATGAGGAGACAGGCCGCTCGCCAATTCGGCCTTCCAAGTACAAGGCGCGTTCCTCTGACTCTGAGAGCGGGGAGGAGGAATCAAGGTCATCTTCGCCTCCGTATCCGGCTGAAGTTAACCAAGAACCCGGCATATCAGGCTCCGACAAATTTATGGAGAGACCTACAAAGCATCAAGGCGACGATGCTGTCATGGAAGACTGCGTCAACCCTCCACTTCTTGGTGGACGTGACGAAGATAGCAGCGAGGAGACACACGTAGGATCGGAGGATCGCATGGTCGTGGATTCTCCCATTGGAGAAAAGGGTGTTGCCACCGTTGTCGAAGAACAGATCTCGCCTCCCCTCGGAGCCTCCGTCCTGCACGTCCCGAATACTTCCGGCGATGAACGACCAGAGGGCGGGGAACCAGAAGTTCGTCTTACATCCAATCTGAATGGTACTGGACCTACAGCATTTGAGGTTCTCAGCGAGGCTGATACGGATCCGATAGAGCCCGCGGACGACTTGGAGCCAACTGATTCGCGCTTGCGGAATGCCGATCCCATTGAAGCACCCCCTGAAGAAATTAGGTCCTTGCTCATTGGGGTAGCTCAGTCGACACCACATCCAGGAGTAACGAAGCGGATCAAGACGCGTAGTGGCCAGATTCTAGACGACGAAGCTGAGCGTCCTGTCCTCCTTCGGGAGCTAACCTCGGGGACTACGGAAGAGGCGACCCCTTTATCAACGAAGGCGAGGTCAAGGAAAAAGCTTGCAGAGGTGTCCGCTAGTCAAGAACCGGCGGTGACAACGCGCAAGAGCCCTCGATTTAGTTCACTTCCACCGTCAACGAGTACGCCTGCGGCTGTCGTGTTGCTGAATCGTAGCACCAAAACAGGAGCCCGTTCTGGTAAAGCTACCAAAACGCCTGCCAAGCGGTCTGAGGAACGGCGAACCAGTGGTTCGCAGAGTAGTACCAAGGACCCCGATGCGCGAAATGGGGCGCGCATCGTTCCCACAGCTTCGTTGAATAGGTGGGAGGCGCTTGCGGAACCGTTGTCGCCTTCCCTACCGCTGAACGAGCCGTCGATGCAATTCGATGAACTGAGGTCCAGCAGCCCACAACCAGAGGACAATCCTGTTCACGGACCACTGATCGTCAGTGAGAAGACGAACGGATGTATGAAATCTGCCCGTTCTAGCGGGGTAGAAACACCTCAAGGGAGAGAACGATTGTTCAACCTCTCGTCCAGTCAGGTTCCCTTCCCGTATTCCCAGTACAAGGACAACCCGACGTTAACAAACGGGAAGGAATACGAGGTGACCACGGATTCGGAAGAGGAGGCAAATTTGACCAAGAAAAGGGGAAAGCTGCCTGTCCGGTATCGTCCTCTGTCCCATTTGGCTTCTCAAGCGGCGCTCTTTCCTCCCAGCCTACCCACACCTACCAACAAATCCGCGACGGACAGCAAGACAAAGAAGCGCGTCGTTACCAATGTCCCCTCCTCTTCGTCCTCCTCTTCCGATGAAGATGAGGCTGGTGTGTCGGAACACATTCCTCGTGGGCGAAGGGCGGGATCTGCGCTGGAGGCAAAGAAGAAGCGGAAGAGTCTCTTGTCCAACATGTAAACAGTCGGGGACCATACCGGAGATGCAACACTCATACTATTAATCTTCATATGTCTTGCTTTGTTTTACTCGTGTCAGGCGCGTACGTCCCATATTCCACGACATGTCATTCGGGGCGTGGCAGTCACGGGGTATATGTAGTTGGGACGTCATGCAAACATTAGGTAGGACCAAGTACCAAGAAATAACGAGATCGTGTCACGTGGTTAACGCAACAATCACAAACTCCGACAGCGGTTCTAAATATTGATGTCAGTCGCCCCTCAAGTTTTTACTACCCAACTGATCTCTCGCTTGTGAAGCAGTTTCACCTCCCGGGCCTCCAGCTCGTACATGATATTCACACAGAACACTCGCGACGAGTATGTACACCTTCTGCCTTCTTGCTGTCTGTTCTCACCGTCCTGCAGTTACATTTCTGATCTCGTATTCTCTCTTCTGAGTCTCTAAAAGCCTCCCAAAAACGCGTTTTCTATCATGATTGCCCGTTCCCTCTTCCGAAACCCACTTTTCGCTCGTAGCTTCGCTACCCATGCTAGCCCAGGCACCGCTTTACCCGCCGTTTTACATCTCAAAACTGGCCAGTCTTTCCATGGCCGATCTTTTGGGGCGCCAAAGAGTACCTTTGGAGAGACCGTTTTCTCAACTTCAATCACGTCTTGCAAGTATCACTTTTTCTTCAAGTCCCGTCAAATCCCATTGAGGTCATTTCACAGATACCGAGTCAATGACTGACCCTTCCTATCGAAGCCAGATCCTTGTCTTCACCACCCCTCTGATAGGAAATTATGGTGTCCCAAACAATAAGACCCCCGTGGACTCCCAGGATGTCGGCGTCGTGATGGAGTCCGAGGGAATCCAGTGCAGTGCCGTCGTAGTTGCGGACGTTGCAGAGAAATTTTCTCACCATGCCGCTGTCGAATCCCTCGCTTCCTGGTGTCGCCGCTTTAATGTCCCTGGTATCACCGGCGTAGACACTCGCGAGATCACGCGTTTGTTGCGTGATCAGGGAACCACCCTTGGCCGCCTTGCCATCGGTGCGGATACCACGGCTCCCGCTCCATCCCCTGAGCAATACTGGGACCCTTCCGCCGAGAATCTCGTTGACCAAGTTTCGACAAAGGTTCCATACTATCTCAACCCCAACGGTGATGTTCGAATTGCCGTGCTCGACTTTGGTGCCAAGGCGAACATCATTCGTTCCCTTGTCCGCCGAAACGCTGCAGTGACTGTACTTCCCTGGAACTTCGATTTCAATTCGATCCGTGACCAGTACGACGGCCTCTTCCTCAGCAATGGCCCTGGTGACCCCAGGCACTGCACCGATGCGGCTCTTAAGCTCCGAAAGACCCTCCAGGAATGGAACAGGCCTGTTTTCGGTATTTGTATGGGTCACCAGGTCATTGGCATGGCTGCTGGTCTGGAAGCATACCGTATGACTTTTGGGAATCGCGGACACAACCAGCCCGTTCTCGCACTGGCTTCCTCTGGCTCCATCAAAGCTGGTCGTGTTTATGTGACAAGGCGAGTGTTGCAGGGATTGATCGCCTAAAATGATTGATCTGATTCGGTGCTTTTCTCTAGCCAAAACCACCAATATGCATTGAAATTGACTGATCCATTCCCTGCGGGATGGGAGCCGTTCTTCATCAACTGCAACGATTCATCAGTCGAGGGCATTAAATCGACCGCCCAATCTGGGAAGAGGGTTTGGGGCGTTCAGTTCCACCCTGAAAGTGCGGGTGGCCCATTGGACACCATAGAGGTTGGTGCTTGCCATTCGTGGTAGGCGTTTTTAGTGATCTGACTTTAGATGTTCACGGACTTCCTCACCGAGTGCCGCGCACACAAGCTTGCGGTGCCCAGGGCGACCGTCGTGGATGTGGCGAACGCGGACAAGGACTATGCTGTCCCGCGTCTCCAAGGGATTTCTGTTGGTGCATAGAGCGACAGGATGGTCTTGCGGCGGTAGTTGGGTGTACGAGTAGTTGGTCCTCGTGAATGACAGTTTACCTGATTTGGACGTCCTCATTACCCCATACCACTGCCGACGACCGTCAGGATGAACTTTCTTGATACCTACGGCATTACGGGCACGGGCACGAGCACACCGCCCACTGGTGAACGACAGCCAGGGCAGAGCCTTGATGAAGAGGTTTCGCAGGTCATTGGGCAACTTGGGCGTTTCTGGGGAGGCTTTCGGAAGCAGGTATGCACACGTCTGTCTCGGCTAATCTAACCACTCATGCTCCAGTAGAGCGAGGTAGTGTTTGCTACTGCACGGCGGGACTTGGGTCAGGCTGTCACGCAAGCCCAGCGCGAGATGGAGAAACTAACTACTACAGAAACGAGACCAAACTCATCCAAAGCGGAGGGGAGCGATGTCGAGGAATCTGCTGATACGCCCAGCGGAGATACGACGCGACCTGCTAGCGCCGAGCCCAGCAGTGATGCAGGTGCGTCCGCATCGTCAACGACGACCACAACCCAGTCCCTCTTGGCGCGTCTCCAATCGACGATCCCACCCAACATCGTTTCGGCCGTCCAGGCGCAACTGCCGGACAGCCTCAGGAATGCGCAACAGATCGACCTTGTGCAGCTGAGGAGCACGCTGTCATCCGAATTCCACCGCGTGCAGGGCGTCACGCGAGCGCAGGCGGAAGAGTACGTGCACAAGGCGATGAAGGAGGCTGGGGACATCTTTCGGGATGCCGTCAAGGTCATTCCACCCGATTCAGAAGGTGGCTCCACGGACGTGCCCGTCGTCTGGGATGGTGCGGACATATGGATGTTGCCTGGTTTGGCCGCCGGTGCGGCGGGCGAGTCGTCGACGTCCAAGGGCAAGGGCAAGGCTGTCGATCCTGTGCCTTCTGGGCGGCCGTCGGACGATGCACGTCGAGCGGTTGCGACGCGCGCCGAATCGCTGTTGAAGCAACTGAGGAGCAACCCTGAGATCATCAAGGTTGATCCTGCTGTGGACACCTCTCAGGAAGCATACCTGGCCTGGGCGGATGCGAGTGAGGCGAGCGGGGAAGGGTTCGGCACGAAGGTGTGGGGGGAACGCATTGCAGCGGCACTGTCGGACCCTTCGGACGGAGCGGCGTTGCAGGCCACCTTTGACGCGCTCGGTGCGGTTTTGTTTCATTTCACTTCTTGTGGCTAATGACTGCCTCACACCTACCATCAGTACCGTCGTTCATACCCGAAGAAGTCTTCTGGGTCAGGTACTTCTTCCGGGTGCACCAGATCGAGGCAGAGGAAAACAGGCGGAAAGCACTCCTGCAAGGTAGGCGTTTTTGGTTTATTATGGATCGGACACGGGGTTGCCTAAAACACACTTTCTCTCTTTATACAAAAAAAGCGACTGCGGAGAACGAAGACGACTTTAGTTGGGAGGACGACGAGGACGAGTCCGCCGATGGCGATGGCACGAGGCAAACTTCCACTTCTGCCCACCCGTTGGAGTCTTCGCAGCACACGATCGCTCCTCCCAAGATGGCGTCTGCGTCGGATGTTTTGTCACTACCGTCCTCGCATGCGCAGAGTCCTAGGGAAAGCAGTGAGGGAAGCTATGATGTTGTTTCTGGAAGTGTTAGCAGTGTAGTTGAAGCGGAGGACGAGGACGAGGAAGAGGAAGAGGAGGAGGAGGAGGAGGAGGAAGAGGGAGAGGACAGCGACTGGGAGTAGGCGTCATTGCAGACTTGTCTCCATTAGGGAAATCAATCGAACGACGGTAATGAACGACCTCGACCGAGTCAGGGTCCGTTTCGTCCTTGTTCTCTTACCGCGCTTCGGGTTGTTCCGCTCTCGAGTTATGCGGAATGCGCTCGCTGTACGAAAGACGTCTTCGCAGGTCGCGTCCGCTCTCCAGATCCTCCGTCCTCCTTGCGCTCCGCGTTCTCTGGCTCCTCGTGGTCGTCTGGTGCGAGTTTGGCGTCTTCTTCCACAGTCTGTCGGGTTGTAGGTGGCCAGACAAGGCTTTCCAGCCCGTGGGTGACAAGGTCGAGATCTTGCAAGTAGACCCTACTGACGTGTTCCATTCAAGAAATCCTCAGTGCCATTGGAGGTCGAGCCCACCCGAGTACTCTTGATAGCAGATGCTCGTCTGCAGAACCCTGTTATTTCCGCGCCAAATCCATGGTTTGGGCGCGACCCTAATACAGCGTATCTACGCAAGAGCTGGAGGGTCGCGTCTCGTCTCCGCCCAAATGTAGTCATATTTCTCGGTGACACGTTTGCCTCGAGTCGTCATGTCACGAGCGAAGAGGAGTGAGTATATCGTCTCCGTGCCAAAGTCGACGTGTCCGTCTGTCGCTGGAAGATGATGCTGACCCGGCGAGCGACAGGTACGATCGGTACTACCGCGCCTTTGAAGCGGCCTTTCCTCGGGACTCTTCGACGCAGTTCTACCTCATTCCCGGAAACAACGATATAGGGTGTGTCTCGCTCGTTCCGGACGTGTCTTGGTTTACTCTATATTCGCAGGCTAGGTGATTCCTCGTCTTTTTCCAAGGATGCACGTCGGCTCTTTGAGAAACGTTTCGGACCCCTGAATCAAGTCGTCCCCATTTCTGGACATCAATTCGTCCTACTCAATGCACCTGGACTCGTGGAGGAGGACTATCGCCGTCATGCGCATGGTCTGACTTATGATCGTTGGTCCCCACTTCCTGGAGGACCGATCGAGTTCGTACAGTCGATCTCGGAGCAAGATGGCCACGCGATGGTGCCAAAAATATTACTCAGTCACATACCCCTCTTCCGACCGTCGAGCAAGTCCTGTGGACCGCTGCGCCAAAAGGGTTCGATACGCACCGGAGCAGGGCCTGGGTACCAGACCATGCTCGGCAAACAAACGACCGAGTTCCTGTTGAGAATGCTGCAACCGTCGATGGTGTTCAGGTGAGACTACCCTACTCCAGTCTCGAACTGCGTCAGTAACACGATCAGTGGTGATAACCGCGACTACTGTGAAGTCACTCACGAGGTGCCCGGTCTCGACCTGCAAGCTGACACCGTTCGGGAGGTTACCGTCAAGTCATTCTCTCCGAGTCGACACATCCGCCGTCCAGGTTTCCAGCTCCTCTCCCTAATTCCTCCAAATTCCTCACCGACCGGGCCCACTTTCGCTGATGCACCATGTCATTTGCCCGACACCCATCGTATCTTTCACTCGATATACGTTCCTTGTTTCGTTCTGACTGCACTAGTACTACTATACGTCAACATCATCCCTTCACGTCACAAAAGACACTTGTCGAACCTCTCGCCCATATCGTTGACGCGTGACGGGCGTTCATCCCCTCCTCCTGACCCCGAATCGGCCATATGGGCTACTCGGACCCCACTCAAGTCAAAAATGCAAACGAGTCCTACCGCACCACTTCCCCCCTCCACGCGGCTTCCCGCATCAAAGTCCATTCCCTCGTACCGTGCTTCTCCCGTCTCTACGCCTCGCGACTCTCCGCTCCTCAGTCCGATCACACTCTTCCCGTCCGGAGACGACAGCGAAGCGGAGCAGGACCACGTTGGCCCATCTCATTACAGTGTTCGACGAGACCTACACTATTCCAGCGGATGGCAAGTCGAGCACGAACACGGCCACAATGTCGCTGTGCGGGAGCGTGACACACTCTTTGATCACGCACGTTCACATTCACGCTCACATCTCGTCCCAGCACCGGCGCCGGCGCCGTATTTCCTTCCGCCACCTTTATCGCAGCGTGCGCGCGCGCCATGGTCGTTTTCGTGGTTATTTGAGTTCCGCGGACGACGGCGGCGGATGACGATAGGCGTGCCAAATTGGAAGACATTTGTGGGCTGGCTAAGCGCGTTGACGACCTCTGGGGAGGGAAGAAACCACCGGAGGGGCAGGTGGCGGCCTCGGGGTCTCGTATGGCGGTTGGTGGGCGATTGTGTGAGCGTGGCGTTGCCCGCGACTGCTGCATGGACTGTGATTGGTTGGCTGGCTTTTTGATGGTGCTTAGGAGGGGAGGGGAGAGATGCATGTAGAGGCCTGTGCTCATGATTTTCTGAGATTTATACCCTTTAGATGTTGCCGTATGTCAAGACGGCCCATGACGGTTCTTGTGTGGATGGGCAGGATGGCGGCCCTCTACCTCCTTGCAAGGAGTATGTATGTCATGACTCTTCAAGAACACAAACGACATGCATCTGGGAAACTGCTGGCCACGTTCTCGGGAGGGTGCCCGTTCAGCTCACTGTGCCCAAAAAAAAGTCATAAGCCCAAATATGAAGAATGCCGTTCGAGCTCAAAACAGAGCGAAAAAGATAGTTTCCGAAACACCCCGAGGTGTAAGCGCAGACGCGTAACTACTTGCTAAAATTAAAAAAATTCAGCACCACTGCAAGTCGATTTGGCGTGACCGCGAACCAACCGAGGTACGGGGGGGGGGAGGATCCTCCAGAGGGCCCGGTGAGAGTCGCCCTGGCTCAGCTGCAACCAAACAACAGCTTCTCCACCTTGTCCGCCGCAGCTTGAGGCCCCCTGTGCCTCTGTCTCTGTGCGGGCAAGGCTGGGGCGAATTGAAAGCGGCACTAGGTGTTCAAATGCGTATGGGGCAGTCGACGGTCGGTTTTTCGACCGAGCAAGGGATATGCACCGAGACGCACGTAATTGGGACGGACAGCTGATGTCCCACTGAGAATTCCCGAGGTGGTTGGTGGCTGATACTCAGCCAACCAAGAGCTGGGTGGCGACAAACGGACCAACTCAATCAATCACGTACATGTGGAAGGGGCTCCTCGTTCCTTCTAGGGAACATAGCACACAATCCATGCGCAGCGATGGTTCTACTTGAGAAAATTAAGCCTGGATACAATCCAGTTAAAGACAGGAAACACGTTGGACTGATCTAACCATCATTCCGTGTTCAGAGATGCCATCTGATGGAGACAGCCAGAGTTGCTTTCCAAGAGTGGATGACGCAGAGTCGTCTACCAGAACATAAACCCAGATAATCAGACACAGTGACGACGTCTGCGAGAGCCAGTGTTCGGCGTTCATGTACAGAAAGCCAGGGTTGTTGTTTGTGCACTGCATAAAACATGATCATTTTTACAGACACATGCTGCACATTGCCAAGCACTCTGCCTTCGCGCCAACTACCTTTCCCAGTATAGAAGGCATACGCTGCGCGTCTGACATCGAACCGTACCCTGCGCCTCGCAAGGAACAAGACATAGGATAGCGATTGTGATTTGACAAGGTGCAGCGCTGGCACAACACATTCTATCCCCAACCTCAGTGGTGTTCTGCATACTCATCGTGGTGTCCGTGTCCGTGTCCCTCCCATGGATGCCGCAATCCCTACGCAGCACAAAGCGCACGTTGGTTTAATAAGACGAGGAAGTTTGCACATGACAGCGTACCAATAACTTGGGGCCGTCCTCACTATACCCATGCCATAGAAGGGGTGGTTGTCCACGACACGTGAGTGTGCGTGGAAAACCGAGGCAAGTGCAGCTCACCGAGCACGGTAGAAAATAAAGAACCACATAGTCGCACCAAGGGCTTTAGAAAGGAATTGGTATCTGGGGCCGGGAAGATGGGGATTAAACCCTGACGCTGTCGGGCACAGGGAAGTAAAACTGAGATAAAGACGGCGATGCTGAGTGGCTTACAGTGACTTGGACCTGCCATGGTGAGCGTTCGGACAAGGACTGTATTTGGCACTATTTGTGTCCGTGTATCATGCTAGATTCTTATTCCAGGCAGTCCATACACGCGATTCCAGTCCAGTACATACAGTAGAAAGTGGTCCAGTCCGCCCTACGTGGGATCCATCTCCACCATTAAATATATCACAGATCCTGAAGAGTCTCAAGCATCAGCAACTGAAATATGGTGGCTGATTGAGCCGTACGATCATATTGAGACTTCCAGAAACTAGCCCTGACAGCCCGCAGTCAACTGTGTGCCTCGCGCACGAGAAAGAAATACCATACGATTTTCCAATACACACCCATCGGGTATGTCGATCCTCTGACCTTCGTCCGCCACGACTTTTGTACTATCGTCAAGAACCAGCGTTTGGAAATGGGGATTCACCCACTAATGACAGTGCCCCGCAATGTCACTCCTCGGCCAAAGTGTACATTACCAGCGACGGTAAGATGATCCAGGTCGACAATCCCCGGTACCTTCTTGAAACGTGCCTCAAAGTCTTGGATCTTACGTCGCATCGTGAGTACTTATTATTGTAACCCTTGAATGATGTAAATTCACCTACCCGTTTGAAATGATCCCCAAGTTTAATCACGGGAAGGTTGCTAAACATCCTGTCTTCGCCCATGACAAGCTGGCCATCTCTAAGCAGATAAATATCGCTCTTGACCAGAAGCAGGTCCGAACAAGACTTCACGGGCAAGAAGCGAGAGCGAGGGACGTTGATCCCTCGAGAGTTCTTAAAATGCTTTATTGCCGCGCCTGCGGCCGTTTCTAGCTGGATTTGTCGCGCAGGCTTTGAGTTGCTTCCAGGGGGTGTTATGCACGAACCGCACCTGGATAACAGGTTCGCCATCGTCAGTCCTCACTGGGTTGACTATGATGTCGAGATCCATCCCTCCGTCTGCCATGATCTTTTTTAGCGCTGGTTGGCGGATTTGAGCGCACAACACCGCTTCAATCAAAGGCAGCAAACCTTTGAGGTTTATCCACAAGTTATTCGTGTTGAAGGTCTTGAATCTGTGCACTGGCATCACTAGAAAATATATTCCTTGAGGTGTCCCTGAGAACTCTTGCTCACCAAACTCGAAGTCGTTCACATGTTCAGTGGGAATCTGAGCGGTTTCCAGCAGACGCATCGAGCCATCGTATTGAACGAGGGCGCCGCCCTATGGAACAGGTTATATTTCGGGGTACGATAGGCAACGCGAGAGGACTCACCTTCGCGTCCCCTTTGGTCTTGTCGGTGACTTCCATCAGAAAGTCCGCACTGGTGTTCACTATGTACTGCAGGATTTTCTGATCTACGCTAGCAATGTTTGCCGTGTTCGTTGCTCGCTCACACATTGCGTCTGTGTACCACTTACATGGCGCCCAAATTGTCAGTGTTTGATACAAATAGGTATTCCTTCCCGTCTGCTAGCAAATGATCCAAGACACCACTGCGCACAAGCGAGTCATACAAGTCGCCATGACCAGGGGAATACCAGTGGTTCTTATCGTCTCCAGCGCGGTGCGAGTAAATATGTGAGGCATCAGGTAGGATTCGTGGGTATCTCGACTGGTTGAAGACTGTTATTTTGATCAGCTGGTTGGCATGCTTCTGGAGGATGCGGAGAGTATCGTCACGGGTATTGAAGGATGTCATAAGGAGGAGGGGAACATTGACGCTCTGTGTTTTGTTGAGGTACTTGACCTGCTCTATGGTAACGTCGAGGAACGTCATTCCGTCCTTGACTTCGAGGATGCTCTTCGCACTGTCCATGCCTATCTCCATGTTTGGTCATTCACTTTCGTTATGCGGGTGCGTGTAGAAGGGGAAAACTATATACGTGCCCAAAGATGTTCCAAGGCCGCCGTTAAGCTTGAGTATCGCCAATTTGGACAACATACTAGGGTCAGTTTCTTTGGGAAGCTGGTCATAAGAAATGATCTGATCTGCGTCAGGGGTCTGCACCTTGTCCCAGTCACTAACCACGGGCATAAATACCCGACAAGCGAAAATAAAAGGCACATACAAGTCCCTTTGACTGTCCCCATCGGCAAGGTGGCGAGAGTAGAGCTTGAAGAATGCTTGCATCTCCGCATCAGATGCCTGAGAGATATGGCGTATGGGAAGGATGTGTCATTCAACAGGGATAGTCAGTAGAATATGTGGAGCCGAGAAGCAACACACCTTTCGCGCACCCGGATCCGCGATATGAACGAGGCGGTCGAGTCCGTCGCGTGTCGCCCCGGAGGGAGAGGTCGACCGGGTGTTCTTCTTACGCCTGCAAAGGACGCGAAAGCAGGCGAGGTTGAACAGCAACATCGTAGACGAGAGGGAGGCGATGGAAGCGAGAGAGGAAGCGAACCACCATCATTTTGACGGGGCCAGTGGACATGCGTGGATGGCGAGGATGCGGACAGAACGTTGCAAAGGGACGCAGACATCCCCTGACGGACATGACTCTCGGCATTTACCGTCGGAGATTGAACGATCTAAACCTTAATTTCTAGTGGCTATCATCACAAGCTTGTGGGCGACTCCACACCCCCATCCTCGAGACTCCCTGACATGGGTAAGTGGTGTCCACCTCAAGATCATCCCCCTTTAACGTTCTCTGCAAGGTATTTCACGTTCCTCTCGGCACAAGCGCGCTGCAACCGGTGCCCAGCGCGCCCACTATCGCAAGAAGAGAAAGTTTGAGCTTGGTCGTCAGCCCGCCAACACTAAACTTGGTCCGAAACGCATTCACACCGTGCGCGTCCGTGGCGGCAACATCAAGCATCGTGCTCTTCGTCTTGAAGCTGGCAACTTCGCTTGGGGCTCCGAGCACACCACCAGGAAGACCCGCATCATCAGCGTTGTGAGTATGGTCTTGATCTAAGCATCCAAGGATGTTCACACCGTATGTGGGGCTCAGGTATACAATGCTTCCAACAACGAATTAGTTCGCACCAACACTCTTGTCAAGGGTGCTATCATACAGGTCGATGCGACGCCCTTCAGGCAGTGGTACGAAGCTCATGCAAGTCATGGTATTCTCCTTATCTGTATAGTTTGCTGAATGTCTTCGTGGATGCAGTACGCACTGCCCGTTACCAAGAAGGGGGCTGCCAAGGCTGCCGCCGCCGCCGCCGCTGGCGAAGAACAAGTGAAAAAGTCCAACCACGTGCAACGCATCTTGGAAGAGAGGAAAAAAGGTGATATCATATCATGATTAACCTAGTTGATCTCAGACATTGATGTGTCGCCAGATGCCAAGATCGACCCTCTCTTGGAGCAGCAGTTCGTTGCTGGCCGCCTATATGCTGCCATTTCCAGTAGACCGGGGCAGTCTGGACGTGCCGATGGATACATCCTCGAGGGAAAAGAGCTCGAGGTGAGTTGGATGTGATTTGTGTGGATCGCTACCCTCTGACGTCAAGGATCAGTTCTACATCAGGAAACTGCGGACTGGCAAGCAGAAGCACGCACACAACGCATGAGATCCCTCGGCGATCACTTTCCTTGGCCGTGCGGTGAGGATTCGGTGGGGACAAGTGTGCGAAAAGAATTGGAGTGGAGCCCGCACTGCTGTCTTTTATGCCGACTCACGCTTTGTTTTTTTTTCGCCTGTCGTCCCCTACGAGATTGCAACAATGTACTTGTTAGAGTCTGATTATGTAATCGGGTTGACCAGGTTAATACCGTAACCGGACCAGTGCTCGACGTTCCTCTGCTCTGCCTCTTCGCGTCATACTATTTTCACTCTCCCTCTCATCTTCCCTTCCACTTTCCCCCGTCGTCCTCGTTGTCGAGCTCGATGCCTTCAACGTCGGCGACAAGTTCTCACTCTCTACGCGGGGCCCCTTTGACATGGCGGCCCACCAAAATCATGAACATGCGAGACCTCTCCAGGGACGATGACTTCCTCAGTCACCTTCTGGTCGAGAAGCTCGGTACCGGAAATGTTCCTCTCTGCGTACACAAGATGGACCCTTCGCGCAGACTCCCAAAGGTTCCTACGAGCGATCTCATGGCAATTGTTAGACGCGTGAGTTGTACCTCCACCTGTAGTTGTGCTATCTTGTTCATCTCGTGACGTATGTAACCAATTACTTTTGATACATAAATTTTACCTTCCTAGCTGGTTGAAAGCAAGGGCGCTCCCCAAAACGCTGTGCGTCAAGCGGTGGACGAACTCCTCGCGTTGGTGTTTCGTAATCTTATGCCATGAGAACTCATTGCCCAACTTCGCATGTTTTCCAGTCTTCAGTCCGTTCGTTACTACCTCAAGCCATATACTCAAAAGCAGATTAATGCGTTCGCCACGTGTGTACGACCCTGCTGTTTTGTTAACGAC
>JBBPLV010000234.1:6701-20765 GCA_038089975.1 Boletellus ananiceps | reverse complement strand
TCCGGCGTCGTTCCTTGAACTCGAGCGCAGACTCGTCGTCCTTGGTGAGATAGTAAGCCAAAAAGTGATCCCCGTCAGACTCCATCGGTCGCAAAATGGCACAGTCCAGCCGGGGGTCCTCCGCCTGCACCGGTCCCGTCAGAAACATGGCCGCACTTCAAGCAAGACAATGACGACGCACGTCGACCGGCCGCTCGCCGGGCCGCTCATTGAACCGGAACAGATCGTACGCGTTGGCCCAAATGTCCGCGTCGGGAAAGATCTCAAACGACTCGACCGCAACGACGTTCTGCTTGTTTGGATGACGGAGTGTCCCGAGGTCAGACTGGGACGGGTCGTTGCACGCCTCAAACGACGCTTCGATGTCCCGCAGCTGCGCAGACCGCGACACGTCAATGTGCTGTGGGAGCGCTTTTCTAATCGCGTGTGACGAGCAAGCAGGAAAAAAAACGCGTGAGCGAGAGGGCACCAGGCACGTAGCAGGACCGTACATTTCCTGGCTGGACGTGCCGCGTTGCACGCCCTCTCGGCTGATGTACTCCGTCTTCCGTAGCCACGGTACGTGCGCCAGTAGAGGCGTCGACACGGCCGAACCTGACGCGGGCGCGGCCCCGTTCGTGTACGGAGTAGCACTCGCTGAGGGGTCACCGAGTAGAAAGCGATCCTTGGGATCAAGCGTAGGAAGGTTCTCCGGGTCTGGGTTCAGACCTGAGCGCGCGCGCGTCACGGAGGACGGGGCACCGGGAACGGACCAGTGAGACGAGACAAAAAAGCAGAAAAGAGTGAGAGCACGGACCAGAGTCATCCACGTCGTCGTCCCACAAACACTCCCAGCGTCCGAGGTCCAACGGCATCCCGCACTCTGCATCCACGATCATGGGCAGCGGTGTGTCGTTGGCGATGGCGTTCAGAAAGTCGGGGCGCGCATAGCGCATCGGGTTCGTCGGGATCTCGAGTAGTTTTGGAGGGCATGGCGGCGGCGGGATCGGATTCGAGTAGCGGACCCGGACGAGGAGGTCTATCTTGCTGTCCGAGAAATCATGTCTGAGCGGCAGTTCCGACGCGCCAAACCAGACTGGAGCACTCGCCTTTTCTTGAGGCTCATGGATTCCGAAGTAGGAGCGATGTGCTCGCCTCAGTTTGCTTACTCGAATGGACCGTTGTTTGTACCCGTGTACACTCTCGCAAATGAATTCGACTGGAATGACTACTGCGCGTACTTTACACCCACCAAAATGCCCACGCGCACACGCACACCCACTATACGTACCTACCGCCCATAGGGCTCATCTTCTTTGCTGATAAGACCCGAGAAACACACCCGGTACTATACACATACTTAGACCCACGCATGTAAATGTCCGGCAAAGAGCGTAACGCCCTACAGGACAATACACAAAAAAAAAACTACTGCGCGTACTTGCTTGGCTCGTCGGTGAGATCGAAATGATCTCAAACTTGGGATGGTGCCCAAAAATCTCTTGGATCCCTGGACGGTACCCCCCACAGGGGCATCGGACCCTCGTGTGCGCAAGCACTAGTATACCTCTGACGCTTGATCCCTGGTATGAATGTACGGCGGACTTGGATCGAATACATTGGGGTGACCACCAAATAATCACGTGGTGGGGCCGCCATGATTCCCTGAGTACACCCTAGTCGAATAACGGACGCAAGCTTGCGAATCCATGGTCGCTGACGGCGTATCGTGGGCATGCTATGTAGACACGACGCGACGGTTCCGTACGAGTCGGAGAGCCTTGCCAACAGCCGGATTCGCATGCTTCGATCTGGGTTCGGTAGCGGCCAAGGCATCGGCAATCGAGCGCCAGAGACGGAGGGAAACAAATCGTCCTCATTGTTCTGGATTACACGGCAGTGTGTACGACACAAACCGCCACACTGGCCAGTACCTTGGTCCTTTCCGACGGGCAGTCGTGAGACCTGAGATGGCCATTGGTCGACGCGCGCCTCAATCCTCGCTCGACGGGACCGACATCCACGAAGACAAGTGGTCGCAGAGACGCCGATCGTAGACCGACCAAGACTGGTTCAATGCTGCTTCGCCAAGATGCCGTTGCCGCCTGGCGGTTCCGCAGACTTCTTCCCGCCTGGAAACGTCGTTCGCGCACACACCGTCGAGTCACGGATGCACCCCTCGGAGATCCCTGCGAGTCGTGACTCAACCAGAACGCGCCATCATGAAACGTCTTCGCGGCAATACGGCAAGTGTTCTCAAGTCCACGCCATCGCCGGGACAATGAAATGACGACCGTGGAGGCGCGCTGTCCAATACCAGAACGGAAGTCATGGCGCGAGAAGTCGGCCATCACGACAGGGATGGTTCTGTTGCGGGTGTGGGTCCGCGTTGGCTTGACGATCGCAGTGGCTCGCTGCGATCTGATGTGGTTGGTGTCCAGGGTTCGACGGCGCCGTGCCAGCGCCTGTCCATGTCAGCCGTGGTCCTGAGCAACACGAACGCGAGCTGTCTGACAAAGGTCACCTGACCACCCGAGCTGGCTGAGCCCGGCCGATCGCTCCCGCCGTGTTCGCAGCACCGCGCTCTCGCGACCACATCGCCAGCAAGTACAACACGCCCACGCCGTCGCCATGGCACACTCGCGCTGGATCCCGCTCGAGAGCAACCCGCAGGTAAGGATCTCCCGACCGGCTGACGTTTAGCCCCTTATCCACCAGGCGTCGTCAGGTATTCAATTCCGTGCGTGTCCTGCTATACTTGGTCCCGCACGCTCACCCACTTGCTGCCGCCACACGTGTCTGCAGTGGGCCTATGCGGCCGGCCTTCCAGAGAACGAGGCCCACTTTCATGACGTGTACGGATTGGACGACGAGGTGCGCAGCGCGAACACGTCTCCGCAGCCCCCCCTCTCGGGGATTTGATCCTCCGATGAACAGCTGCTCGACATGGTCCCAGAAGGGGTCAAAGCAGTGGCACTGCTTTTTCCTTGTGCGGGCGTCATTGCCACCAAGCGAAAGGAAGAGGACACCAAGATCCTGGCGGACGGACAGGAGCCTGTTAACCCCGCGGTGTTCTGGATGAAACAAACGGTACACGTTCCACCCTTATACTCTACTCATCCACTCTTTCTCCCCCCCCTCTCCTTCTCTTTGCCTCGAGGTTGAGCTGACGCTGAATCGGAGAAAAGATTTCAAATGCGTGTGGGACGATGGGGTTGATCCACAGCTTGGCTAACGTCAGTATCACGGGGATTTTCAGCTCCCGTTCATATCCACATGCTAAATCTGGTCGCCCCACCACAGACAGACGTGTCGCTCATCCCCGAGAGTCCCCTCGCCAAGTTCATCAAAGAGTGCGAGGGTGTGTTTACCTCCCCCCCCCTCTTCCTCCCCCTTTCCCCTTTCTACGTCCGATCTGATGCCATACATCGATCGGTCGTCTAGATAAGACCCCACAGGAACGTGCAAAGTTGCTGGAAACGACGCCGCTGTTCGGAGAGATCCATGGCACCGCCGCGTCCTCTGGCCAATCTTCGGTGCGGCCGGAAGACCTCGAGACAGAGTTACACTTTACGTGCTTTGTCAAGGCCGCCGCCGCTCCACCTGCCACGGGTGGCTCTGATAACGATTCAATAAAGCGGTGGCGTCTGATCGAACTGGACGGGGGTAGAATTGGGCCGATTGACAGGGGGGAGTGTGACAATCTCCTAAAGGCATGCATCTTTGCGGTTCTTTTGCCTCATTCACCGAACTCACCCTGTTCTCACATGACGCGTGCACGCGGGCACACAGAATGCGGCGAAATACGTGCGGGAGTTTTATGTCTCGGAAGCCAAGAGCATCCACTTCAACATGATGGCGCTCTGCCCTGGGCCAGAGGAAGCGTACTAATGGCTTATTGCTCGTGTTCTGTCATGTTGTTATTCTACGAGAAGCGTGCATCGAATGTACATGTGCGTGCATGAGGCCAATGAGAGAAAAATCGACCGAGACAAATGATAGGGGCAAGGGAAAGATGCAAGCGACGAGCGACGACGACTATTGCGCACGCGAATCGTGTGCGGCGAGCAGCTCAGACATGGACGCCGGTATTTCCTTGAGCATCCGGGCGATAAATCTCGACGTGTTGAACGCGCTATCAAAGTCGGTGATGTCCTCGCCGTTTCCTATCTCGGCGATCTGGGACGCCGACGCAGCAATCTAATATAATTTTTTTTTGGGAGGGGGGGTCATTGGAGCGGTCGCCCGAGCAGCGCGGAAATGAGCGACTGACCCGAAGAAGCTGGATAGGCGGGAGCTTGTCTGACTTTGCTCCCTGCTTGGTCCCCTGCAGAATATCCTTTACCAGAAAGGGTTCTGCGGTCAGGGGTCGCGCAATGCCGACGACTAAAAAGAAGAAATAAAAAATAAATTTTTACAGACGTCAGTGACCGAGTAAGGTAGGGACAAACGACGGTCCGTTAAAAGAAATAACCGACCATCGGTCGAGCCCGAGCTGATGGCCTCTGCCATGGCGCGCGCCGTCCTGAAGCCACCCGTGAGCGCGATCTTGGACCGCTTCAGATGGGGCCTGAGCCGGTCAGCGAATTCAATAAAGTATGCTTCCCGTGCGGCAGAGAACAACGTCTGATGCGACGAACGGGGCCAATGATTATTTCATTTTACCCTATTTCTTGTGCGAACGAGACAAGGAGCCCACCTTTTTCTGGACGGGTTTCTCGTCTTGTTCGTAGGTTCTTCCGCTGATCTCGATCAGGTCGACGGCGGCGGCTTCCAGCGCTTTCGCCGTGACGATCGACTCGTCGGCGCTAATCCCGTTGGCGACAGAGTCGTCGCAGTTGATCTTGACAGAGATGAGAAAGGCCGGGTCGTTCACCGCTCGCTTGATTTTGGCAATGATCTCGAGCAGTATTCGCATACGGTTTTTGAGCGATCCGCCATACTCGTCTGCCCTGTTGTTCGTCCTCGAGGACAGGAACTGGTGGATCAAGTAACCGTGTGCAGCGTGGATCTGCCACATAACGAGTTCAGGTTTTGAACGGGGAGCAGAGGAAAACAACGCAGTACCTGGACGCCGTCAAATCCAGCCTTGTGCAAGAGCGCAGCTGCGTGTGCAAATCGTCTAACAATATCCTTGATCCCTTCCCTGGTTAGAGGCGTCGGCCTCGCGAACAACACGCCTGAAGTAGACGGGTGCTCTATATCCGATGGTGACTCTGGGTATGGTTGTATCGTGATGGAGACCTGTCGGCCTGGGTGACTCAACTGCCCAAGAACGAGACTCCCACAGGATTTGGCCGCCCTCGCGACTTGTCTGAAGTTATCAAAGTCATCCCGAGGCAGATCCCGGTCGATAATTGCATTTCCTACGACAGTGAGCAGAACGCTCAGAAGATGACGTGCGACAAGGGCGCAAATCATACCTGACGCTTCCAAGTGATCCTTTTTTATCTGGATGTTTCCAGTGACTATTATCCCTGGGCAAACGCGACTTTGACGGGGTTGCAACGATTACGGACGGGCTTCGTACCTATGTCTCCCATCGCCCAGGTCTCGTAAAGGCGGACGAGCTCCTCGGTGGGCTGACCACGTTCCGTTGGGTCATAAGGCGAAAACGTCGAGAGGCGCTCGGACATCGCGCTCTTCAGTAGCTTATTTTTCGCGATCTTCCCACTGAACGGGAACGTCAGTTGTTGCCCTAAGGTTACGGCATGCGAGGCTCCAAGGGGAGGCATGATCAACGAGTGCTGGATTGGCTGGTTCGGGTATTGGGGCACACTCCGCCACGAACCGGCATCCTTATAACCCGCGCCTGCAAGTGGCCCTTGGAAAGAGGACTGCGCATGCCCAAACATACTCTCAATATAATGTGACTTGACCCCGCTGCATAAATTAAGGGCTGCCCGGACAAAAGACAATGGAAAAAAAAAACGAACGTGACGTTAGCCCGGAGGTTGTAGACGGCGCTGTGCTTCAGCTCAGTTTCCGTAGCAGGACATGCGTCAGTACGATACCTGAGGCGGCAGTCAGACTCCAGACACAGCCGAAGTGTGGCATTCATCTGAGATAGGGATGGACTAAACTTGGACGTGGACTCACCACGACTGGGCCGGTCTTCCTGAAACTGGAGTGCCTCGGGGAGCGTTCCTAGCGAACTAAAGCCGTTGAATAGGATTTCAATGGTTGTCTGCCAGGGTCATTCAGGGTTTCAATCGTTATCTGAGGATGCGACTGACCTGTGGCCCCTTTAGGGGTAGCGGCGTCAAAGCTGGCAGACCGTCGCGAGAGGGAGTATGGAGGTGACGAAAGTACTTATTTGTGTGCGAGATGATTTGGCAGCCTTGGCACGTACCCCACCCTGATGCTACGTGGTAAAATGCCGGAAGGTACCAATCCCCGGAAACCAATTTACTTCTTGTCGCCTAGTCCACGGGAAACTGATGAAACGCAGCCGGGACTAAGCAGTATATAGGCGTGTAACTGACATCGGGGGTCCAACGCCTCCGACATTCATCGCCCGACGAGGCAATCGGTGCTGTACCTTGGGTAACCAATCAACACCCGGAATTACATCATGAGGTCGGCCAGGCCTGTATCATACCTGATAGCATGTGAACCGGGGCAAGAAATGAGCGTTTGGGAGGGGTGTACCACGAGCACCTCCACCGACTTCGGTCCGAGCAAACCACATGTTCGTGCGACGGCCCCGCTGAACATCCGAGGTGTCGGAGGGTAACTCCTGACAACTCCTTGGTTTCGTAACGGAGAATTGTCGGCTAGGAGTAGGTGAAGTAAAGAGCGCCCTCGGAGGCCAAAAGCCGGGGTTTGAAAGAAGTCGAGGGGGAGAAATGAATACCGTGACAGAAAACGCGGCCCTCACTGGCAGTCAAGTTGGATATTGAGCATCGGATAACTCGGAAATTTTCGGGCAGGGTCGCGGTGAAGGCTTGTTGCCAACCCGCGGAGGATGTGACTCGAGCAGCCCTGGAGGCCTGGCCCCCCGGTCGCCATGAGCGGGCGGTTATGCACATGGCGGTGTGTACTGACTGCCTGTTATGGCGGTCGTGTCCAGATCTTGTCCGTCGTGCTAGTGGTCATGGCATCCGATCCCTCGATATGGATCCCAGGCCAGCGTTTGCTGGACACGTCGAGCTGGGTATCACAAGGCGCCGAAGCTGCAAGTCCTTCACCCTTATCAGAGATATCATCACTCATCCCGCCCCCTTTCAGAGGGTATTCAAGACCTGTGTCAGGTTTCGATCCTCCCATCCCACATGGGGTCCTCTGGAAGCCGACATCAGTGCGGGTTGCCCGTCAACTCCGGTCATGGAGGACATCCTACTCAAACACCGGTTCCCAAAGGAATACCGCCACCCGACCTTGGACAAGATGCTGACACGGCAGCGCCTGATCGGCGAAGCTCGTGTGCTGTTGCGCTGTTTGCGGTATGGCTTTTGATTTCGTCTTGGAACGTTCTCTGGCCGAATCTGACCCTTGGCTCCGTCGTAGCGCCGGTGTGAACGTGCCCGGTGTCAGGCTGATCAATGTGGCCGAAGGCTGTCTGGGATTGGAATTCATCAATGGCCCTTCTATGCGGTACTTCGTCGACGACATGTCCTCTCAAACAGAAAAATGGGGGTGCATAAAGGATATTTCCAGGGGTTTGTGTGACTTGTACGCTCGGCGTCCAGCTGATCCTCCCATCCTTTTCAGAAACGCTCATGGAGAAGATTGGTGTAGAGATCGCCAAGCTGCACCTTATCGACATCATTCATGGCGATCTAACCACATCGAACATGATGCTCCGAGCGGCCAACAACGATCTAGTACGTCAAGGTGGCACTCTGTTAGCGCTAGCACGTCTCCCATTACGTTCTCTAGGTGCTAATCGATTTTGGACTGGCTTATCACTCCTCCCTCGTGGAAGACAAAGCGGTGGACCTTTATGTTCTGGAACGTGCTTTTGCGTCGACGCACCCCGACTCTGAACCCATGTTTGCATCAATTCTCGTGGCTTACGCAAATCGCTTAGGAAAAGATTGGGATCCAATCAAAAAACGATTAGACGAGGGTAAGATCGGTCATCGTGCAGTAAACCACTAGGTGTTGAACACTGCTCAGTCCGTCTCCGTGGTAGAAAGCGGAGTATGGTTGGCTGAGGTCGTGCATTGAAACGAGGAACATTATGCCATATTTCCGCTTGATGTTGAAGCGTCGCGCGCCAGGTAGACCCAAATATTTCCATATTGTTCTGCAGCCACTAATCCAGTACATTCGTGGTAGCTCTCTGACGTAGTCTTTATGACTTGTATCTTTAGTACAGGGATGCATCGATACAACCTCGGACAAACTTGGGGTCCACTCAACCACACCTTACTCAAGGCCCTCACCAGCGCAGACCCCTTCGAGCCACTCCACTCTACTCTGGACCTTGGTTAGATTCTCGTTGCCTGTCTCTGTAATCAAGACATCATCCTCGATCCGCACACCACCCATCCCCTCGTAGCGAGCGAGAATGTCAGTGTTGATGTAAGGCGAGGTATGGACATTATAGGATGTGAGAAGAGTGGGATGGAAGTAGACGCCCGGCTCGATCGTCTAATTTTCAAGGGATTTTCAACAATGGAAGAAAGGAGCGACGTCGACTTACGACCACCATCCCTGCCTGCAACTCTAACCTCAATCTCAGGTACTTGTAGAAATCCTTGTGCCCGCCACCTCCGCGCACCTCACCATCGTCAACGAAATACTTACCACTCCCAGGGGGTCGACTTGCGCTTGGCACGTCGTGGACGTCCAAACCCATGGAATGACCCACGCCGTGGGGGAAGAAGGCAGCGCTGAGACCTGTAAGCAGGATTTCTTGGATAAGCGCCTCTCGCGAGTTCGCAGATGCTTTGGTGGCCAGAAGTTTCGTATGTCCGTTCACGTGGCCATTAGTACCTGAACGGGATGCAACGAAAGTTGCATGAGGGTGTAGCAGGAGAATGACGACAAACCTCTAATAGTCCCGTCTGGATCCTTGAATATGCCAATGTCCAAGAAACCATCTACGAGGATGCGGTGACACAATAACTGCACATCATCCCAATGCACTCCAGGAGCAACAAGCTTAAAAGACTCCTACACGAACGATAGTTGGTAGATCAGCGTGGATGACATGGGAAAGCCAGTAAGAAATAACAGACGGATTGCATCCTCAGCACAAGCTCGTACACCTTCTTCGCTTCGTCCGTGAACTTTCCACCATTCCCGACTGGCATCGTACGCGTAACTGTGACCGATAATAATATCGAGGGGGTGAGTGAAATAGGCAGAATGGGCTTTGGGATCTTATGCAACTGATACGTACTGTCCGAGCTATAACAGTCCCACTCACAGCCGGCATCTATCAACAAGACCTGTGGCGATAGTTTGTGCTCCTCTCCATTTCGTTCATTTTGGGAGTGCACATGCGAAAGACTTCCCGTATTCACTGTGTCCCCATGACGGACCGGACCCCATGCAAAGTTACGATCGTTGCAACAATAATGCAGCGTTGATGCTCGTGTAGATGCTGCGACGATAGGTGGATATGCTTGCTGTACAGCGCTGTAGTCAAACATGAGATTCCGCCTCAACGCTAAGTAAACAAGGGAAACTCGCCCCTCGCGCCTGCACGAAGCTACAAATATCGCCTCGGCTTCGGCTTCTTTCTCAATGAGCCAGTCTCCAGGTAGAAGCGGGGTGCGAGAAGATTGCTTCGCGATCCTTCCTGCAACGGCCAATCCAAGCACACGCATGATGACCTCGTGTGCGCGCGAGCTGATGTCATTCGCCTTGCGGATCAAGGCGATCTCGTGCGGATCCTTGACAAGTCGTGTTTTATGAAGCGCCGGAAGGAGATGTCTGGCCGTCTTCGTTTGGGCTCCTTCCAAGGCTGCTTTCAAACCAGACACATCGCTGGCAGCAACGATGGGGAATTGGTCCGTCTCTGGGAGGATGTGAATGATCGTCCCTTGCGGTAGTTGCGAGATGTCGGTTACGAGCTTGGGAGGATGGTCGACCTTGTCCACCGCATACGCATCACGTGCCTCCTGAAGCGTGGGTGGAGCAGGAGACCACAACAGGTCCGCGACAGTAGGCTCAAAGATGTACAATGTGGTTTTGACGGGGTATTCACCACGCCGACTCTGCGAGGCAGCAGAGGTGGAGTCATAGAGTGCCAAGAAGTACGATCCAGGGACGCTGCAGCCAGTGAGATAGAAGAAATTGGATTCTTGACGGAAAGAAAGTTCGCGGTCGGTGTCATTCCGATAAGGGGTCGTACCGCCTGCAAGGAGGATCGCATGAGGCTGGACAGACGAAAGTGCGATCAAGGCAGCGAATAGCAGGTAAGTTGCAGCTAAATACATTCACGGGACAATACCTTGTTCCTGTCTTCCGCGGACAAACTCTTGTCCAGTGTACTCAACGTCCTAACGACGTGCTCCTTTGCTAGATTCCGGGGGCCGAATAGTGAACATCAACGGATGGAAAGAGACAGCGTCGCCCGTGGATGTGGGAGACGTACCGGGATACTTTCCGCTCAATAAATCCGCATCTGTTGACATCGCACTTGAGGGTGTTGCGTTCGACCAGTCGAGCTGGGTCACCTATATCCGGCGGACGTGCAGGGGCAAACCAGCAAAACAAGGATGGCGAGCATATAATGGAAAACGACGTATACGCCGATGGTGAAGCGGTTATCATGCTTGCCTTCCAAGCAAGCGGCAGGGGTTCGACTCCCCTTCGGCGTATATTTTGCTCTATTTACATCGAATAAAGCACAAACTCTTCTGCGGAGCCGGGGCTCGCAGTCTGGGGGGCATATACGTTCGACTACGAGTTCAGCGTCATGTTTTGTTAGACTCCCGCCGTCCATTCGCTGAGACTGTCGCAGCATGCCGATTGGGACATTATCACGTGTGAAGACGTGCGAGTGCACAGGACGAACCCAGATCTTGCCAACATCCTCCACTTGGGGACGTAATTGCTTCTGGAGCCGGCTGGCGGGCCCTTTTTCGTGGCAATGCGCCCAAGGATCAGAGGCTGCTGTGCGTCATGATATGGCTCCGGCTGACATGATGTCCCCCAGTCGCTTTGTGCCACTGCCACTTCGGGCGGATCACGGATACCAAATACTACGCACCGGGCGAGTATAAAGTACAACCGGGTTGACCGGGCTTGACCTCGAACACTTACAACAGATTTAGGAGGATGTTCAGACACGCTGTGCATGTGCGACGCGCCTCGTTCGCTACCGTCGCACCCACTTCGTCTTCCAAGCTCGCCATTGGTATTCGTCGCGAGAACCCATCCAGAATCTGGGAACGTAGATGTCCGTTGACGCCGGACGCCGTTGAGTCACTCGTCCACGAGGAGAATGTGGACGTCCTCATCCAGGACTGCGACAGAAGAGTCTTTCCAGTAGACCAGTTCGTCAAAGTCCGTAAATACGCGTCGCGTGACTCGGTGGTCCATTCCAACTAACGTGTCATCACAGGCTGGTGCAAGGATTCATCCCAACCTTGACCCTGCACACATCGTCCTCGGTATCAAGGAACCACCACTCAATGAGCTGATAACGTCCCCACCGCCTCCGCACTCCGGTTCGCCAGTGTCTCGCACCCACCTTATGTTCTCTCACACGACCAAGGGGCAGCAATACAACATGGAACTTCTCTCTCGCTTCCTGAGCCGCAATCCACAGCACGACCTCCCGTCAAGGTTGATAGACTACGAACTTCTCGCCGGGCCCGATGGGAAGAGAACAGTGGCATTTGGGTGGTTTGCTGGAGGTCAGCATATCGATATATGACGCCCCTGCTTCGTAACTAATCTATTTGTGCTCGCCAGTTGCGGGTGCTCTCGAGTCCCTTTCCGCTTTAGCGCATACACACCTCGAACTTGGCGTCGCCTCACCATTTCTTGTGGGTGTAATCAAGTCTCGGTTCTGACGCTGTTTTATGAAGTTGCCGATATTAGCATACTCCTCGACCTCACACTCATGTGGCTTTGCCATCGGTGCGAGCTGCCTTGAGAGCCATCGGGGAGGAAATCGTCAGGGATGGGACACCCAAGTCCCTTGGTCCATTTGTGATTGGTCTGACAGGGTGAGTCAGTGTCGCTACCGCCTCTCAGTCATTCTGGACATCTCTCCAGGAACGGGAATGTGTCCCAAGGGGTCCTCTCCATCTTGAGCGAGCTTCCGATCGTCAAGGTTAAAGTCGAAGAGCTTCCTTGTCTTGTAAGCAACCCAGGTGTGTCGTCTTGTTCGGACCACTCTTGGATGTACCATTGATGGCCCGGTACGATCTAGATACCGACTTGCACAAGGTCACTGGTCCTTATCCATAGCCGTGAACGCATTCGCTGACGAGGCATCTAGATATACCTAGTCCATACTTCCCCCGCCGATTACCTCTCTCGAACCGACGGCGGTCAGTACGACAGGACACATTATTACGAACATTCGTCTCTTTACAAGTCCGATTTTGCTACCAAGGTACAGTACATCCTGCCTCGTTCATGTGTCGTTTGGAACCTGGGTCTGCTTCCCAGGTAGCCCCTTACCTTACGCTTTTCCTTAATGGAGTGGGCTGGCTCCCCGGGTTTCCTCGTATCATGACAAATGATGATCTCATAACGACACTTACTCGTGCCGTGGAAGTTGGACGCGGAAGGTTTAGCACCATTGGTGACATTAGTTGTGACATCGAGGTGGATGGTTTCGCGCACGCCCCATATCTCGTCACTTAATATCATGCATCTCTTCCAGGGTGGCCTCGAATTTATGTCACGCGCTGCAACTATCTCAGAACCGTTTTTCCAGTATCGTCCTCCGACCCTCCCAGCTCATCTCCCTAGTGTCCAGATAATGTCTGTGGATATTCTCCCCTCTAGCTTGCCGTTGGACGCTTCGGAGCATTTCTGTCAAGTATTGGTGCCCTACTTGAAGGCCGTGATCCATGAGTACCGGGGCCGACCTGTGAAGCATGAGCATTCCGAGGCACTGAAAACGGCTACCGTTGCCAAGGATGGTCGACTTCGGGGGATTCATACGTGGTTGGAAGATCCTCTCAATAACTGGCGACAATCCGCCGTTGGAGGTTCCCAGAGGAAGAAGAAAGTCCTTATGCTTGGGAGCGGGATGGTTGCAGGGCCTGCGATACAGGAGCTTTGCAAGCGCTCAGATGTAGAGTTGGTCGTCGGTCAGTAGTCCATCTGTATTTGTATTCTACCACCATGGACTCATTGTATGATCTTCCTGTACATTATTCGTTACATTCAATCTATGTATTCCACTGCCAGCTAGCAACTCGGTTTCAGAAGCAAAGAAATTGATCAAGGGCCTTTCTAATGCCAGTGCTTGTCTGCTCGACGTCCAGGACCGGGACAAGGTCTCACGACTCGTTGAAGATGCGGATATTGTCGTTAGGTGGGCCAACTTTGATGTCGAGTCGGGACGTTCAGTCAGTTCCGTAGTCTTCTTCCAGTGCCATTGCATCCATCCCTCGCCGAACTATGCATCCAGCACGGCAAGCACATGGTCACAGCGTCATACATATCGCCTGCTATGCGCGCTTTGCATGAGCGGTGAGTGTTCCGCACCCAGCGCTTCATTCAGTGAAGTTACTAGAGTCGAAACCTTGTAGAGCGGAGTCTGCCAATATCCTATTATTGAACGAGATCGGGTTGGACCCTGGTATCGACCACTGCTCGGCCCTGTCACTGCTCAGGCAGCTCGAGAGAGAGAACAAGCGGGTCTTGTCGTTTACCTCTTTTTGTGGCGGTCTCCCCGCTCCCGAAGCATCCGATGTCCCACTGGGGTACAAGTTTAGCTGGAGCCCGAGAGGTGTGCTTAACGCTGCGCTGAATGGCGCCAGGTTTAAGCTCAATGGAGAGGTATACGCGCACCCTTTCTATCATGTTCCGCCTTGACTCGGCAGGATCTGATAGGTCACGGAGATCCCAGGAGAGAACGTATTGAAGCACTACTTTCCGGACGTCCCCATTTCCAATGTCCTAAAGCTAGAGGGTATTGCTAACAGGGATAGTCTCCCA
>JBBPLV010000233.1:0-26378 GCA_038089975.1 Boletellus ananiceps | reverse complement strand
TTATATGTGTGGACGTGGACGGGGCTTCACTGCCGCAACTGAATAGATCATGAGTTCGACCGCTAGCGAGGTTGAGCAGGCTCGAGGTGTGCTTACATGGTGCCAGTGGGCAGTACAAAAAGAGGGAGGAAAGTACGAAGGGTGTCCTGAGACACGTTTATGGGGCGACTATGTATAGCACTGGACGAGGACTGTAACACGTTCCCAGAGTGCAGCATCAAAGCCCTGTCATCAGGAGTCATGTCTTGGGGAGGGGATGGGAGGGAGAAGCGGAGAGGAGCAATGCTGGACATGGGATGCAGGCGGGCTGCGGACAGTGTGGTCACAAAGTAGGGGGGGTTTTATATCCCCAGCCATAAATCGGCGCAAGAAATCGGAGATTGACATCAGTCAGTTCCGAGGGCGGACTCGGCGGAGGCGTGTGAGCTCGACCCCAGAATACAGAATAAAATGCTGACAGTATTTAAAATTCTTCATTCAAACCCCGCAATGCAAAGATTCGCGGATATATCAAGTAGTTCAAGATCTGCAGCGTGTGCCTGACTCTTTGAAACGGTCAATGGTAGCCGATGCTAGCTGATGCAGATGGTCAGGACCATTGGCCAGTCCGCTGACGGCGGCTTACCTGGTGCAGGACAATCAGTATAAGTGCATAACGTCTGGGATACTAAGGAGTGTTCGCTCATCACAGCATTTTGGTGTAGGGGTCAAGTGGCTGACTGTCTGACCCTTGCACATTGTCGTGTTTAACCCAGTTCAAGGCACCGGAGCATCGTCGTCATTCAAATTCAAAGCTACCCGGGTGCGATAGAGCGAGGATCCTTTGATGAAATGCCCAAACGCCACGAGATTTACGTTGTAACCTATACAAAAGTCCTGAATCGACAATCTAGCGTGACCAACCAATAGGTACATAAACCACTGGACTTTATTATGACGTTGTGACAGTGCGTAGGGTTTATTTACTTGCAAGACAGAACCCGGTGACACTGTCGCGTTGAGACGAGACAGAGAATATTCGAAAGCACACTTACGGTTTTATCGACCCGCCCACGTTCGCAAGTGGGCGGCGTGCTCTGCAGTCGATCTACGACCCTTGTCCTGCGTTCATCCCACTTTTCTGAAGAAAAAAGTAATTTAAGCTGCACTCACGCCTCCTGATCCGTGCGGCACGATTGTATGGGGTGAATATTGTCGCTTTCCCCCTTTTCTATCGCCTGGGAAATGTGAGCCTTCTCCCTCTCGTCTCATATCTCGTCCTTGCACTCCACCTAGTAAGATCCGATTCGGTGCCCATATTTCAAGACATGGGCTATCGTACCTTGTATCGAGGTGCTCGTGACGCCACTGAATACGATTTTCACATGCGAGGATGTGAGTAAGATTAATCTGGTGGATGGACACATCGGATACTCTGATCGAGCGACCGCAGCGTGGAGCATCCTCGGTCTTGATTTGAGGATTCTGCTGACGAATGCTCCCTTTCTGTCTCGTGTGGGCTTCCCCTCGTTCATCAAAAATGTCGTACGGGGTTCTCGGGGTGGTGATTGATGTCCCTTTTTGCGCAGAGACGCATAAACTGTGCGCTGAGTTGGCTTACAAGATACAACAAATGAACGTCAGTTTCCGTTCTATTCCTCGTCTTATTCCTCTGACTTGATGAGTGCATCCGCTTCGTATTTTGGTTCCTGTTCACTGGCACTCAATTTCTTGAAATGGATGACATCCAATCTCATTAAGATATCAACCTTGAAATGTGCGTACCCTTTGCATTCCATGGCGAGGACCCATGTTCGACCTTGATTCGGTCAGTCAGGTTTCCGGCACGCGGTATATCCACTCTCATTCTTTTCTCCGTGTCTGATCGAGGCGGATGCGCTCCCTCGACCTCAGATTCCCTGGGCATCTACGCATGCATCGTCTCTTCTCGTGGTTAGACTGGTGCATGTGGGTCGGTATACTCCTTACGGGCAGTGTAAGGCGCCACCCACAAATGTATTGCAGAAATTGGATCTTTACACTTGAGAACGAGAGGGTCAAGTAGGTGGCTAACGACCAACTCTATACCTTGCATTCTTCCTTGTTCGATAATCTGACGGCCGTCCCCAAGTTCAACGTATCAATATGACATTGTCGTCCATTATTGAATACATAGCGCACCTCAAACTTCAACTAGATTACACTCTTAGTGTGTGCTTTTGCCAGGCTGTCCACAGTCGGACCTGTTCCTCCAACTAGGAACTGCGCATTCTCACAGCCCTATGCCTCCAAATGAGCTCCGGTCCTTCAGGAAGAATACCATGCTACTCACCTTGCCCACTGACTAAAGGAGAGGTGGTATGGTATCATCGTATCGGTGAGGTATGCATTCAAGCAGTACGGAAGGGAGGGAATATGACCAGGACCTCAGGGCTCGCGTTTTAAGACTCACGGAATTGCGATGCTGTTGTTCTTCCTTTTGCAACCGTAAAGTGTGGTCGCAATCGGATGGCTGAGAGCTTGCATATCTCGATGCAGAGCTACGAAATGCAAGTGTCTAGTGCAGGCAAGAGCGGCTCGGCAACCACTTTTAATAACGGAGCGTCTCATCAGTTATAGCGGACACTGAACGGCATGCTTTTAATTTACCGGAAAACGTCTCGACTCGTTCATTGAACATTGCAGTGTTTGTTCACCCCTCATAAACCCCCTGGGAAAATGAATATTGTACTCTTCTCACAGGTTCACTTATCCACCTCCAGGATCACCCTTCTATTCTCGTGCCGGCATTTTCTCAGGTGTGGGAGCCGGTGGCAGGTGGTGGCTGGCCCATCCACCACCCATCAGGCCAGGTGGTGCCTTGGAGGTCTTCATTCCGCAGTCGTGCATTCTGCGATTGGCCAAGAGCCATGCCATCCTGTGGTTTACACGAGGACCATCACGAAATCCCCGTGATTCCATAGCAACTCCAGTGGCCGATCAGTGGCCGCTCAGGTGCGCAAGGAGGGTCGAGTCTTTTGCTGAACTTGTGTGGGAAAGTAGAGTGTGAGGACGTCAATCTTTACGTCCGTCCTGCGTACTACAGTTCGAAAGTGCCCTGGTTGTGCACAAGGCCAGGACGTGATTGTGCATTATACGTTGTACTAGTACTGGTGGGATCAGCTTCCGTGGGCTCCGTACTTGACACTTTCGACCAGGGTCCCTATAGGTAGCCTCCAGTACTCTCTTTTTCTTCACGCACAGCTTATTACTGTGTTGAGTATCAATGCTAGCTCTTGATACTGCAGTACTTGCGTTTCTCAGCGCTGTTCTTCCGGCAAATACTGTTGCAGACGTTGGCGGGTGCCCGCCCAGCCCGCCTATGCCGATGCATCTCGATCACAGGTCACAGTTGGTGGTCGATCGTTCGATTCTGTTTATTGTTAAGTATCTTATCGGATCCTGTAGGCGGGACCCATTCCAGTGGCAGTATACCAAGTTATGCTGGTCACTGCGTCGACCGCCTTGCCAACAAAACCTTCCAGTACCATTGTACGTCTAGCGCCTCACTCTGCCCGTCGGGTGCCACGACACATCAGGCTGCCTTTAGCCCCCGGGTTGTGGCTGGCCACCACTGTCGTAAGATTATGACAGGAACAAAAAGACCTGGTGCTCTGATTGGCAGATAGCCATCACACTGGCATGCTGTATGGGAATGCACCACAAGCACTCTTCCACTTCCAGCCACAGGTTCACGGTCAAGCTGTTCGTCGGATGTTCCGGAACTTCCAACTCTATGATAACGGTTCCCACGCTTGCCAGAGAATCAATCTCACTCCTTGGGATCTTTGCTGAGTGCGTTCCATTGCTACCACAGCTTCAAGTCTCGTCAGCGCTGGTGGCTGCTCTCTTAAGCCGTCGCTCTTGTTGTCGTATCTTTCTGTTGCATGGAACAGTCAGGTGCGTTGTTTCGTCTGAAGCACAGCCCACGCTCATTTTTGTCCCGCAGCGAGATACTATGTCCTAAACCCTGGCTGCCGATGGCCTCATCAATTGGCACCCACTCCAAGTCATACAATGATCGAGATAAAAACGTGTTGTTACCTCCTAATGGCTTACCAATACCGCTATTGGCGTCGACAGAACAATCAAGTGAGAGTTGCCTGTCATAACCCCTTCAAACAGGCGCTAATTCCATACCTCCACGGACTAACCTACCAGATAAAAGACATTTAAATACACGGTGCAAGTATGAGACATAAACACTCGAAATACTGGAAAGGAAATAATGGTAATAGTTAATGGACAAGGTCGGGGCGTAATATCGTACGTTTGCAACAAATCATGTTTCTGGGGCTGTCTGCGGGTGCTTACTTTTGACATGTTGCTTCCAGCTATCCTGGCGCGAAAACGATTTGCCAAGGGGGCAGTATTGGCAGTGGTATCGCCGAGGGTAATGCGTATCAATGTGCCGAGTAAAGCTTGCTCGCTTTCTTGATCTCTGGCACACAGAACCCGTCTTGGAGTTCAATAATCGGCAATGAATTGTTGCCCCCCGATCGCCAGAAACATGGTGTATTGCGCCAAGATGGCGAAGGAGGGCTAACCTGTTAGGTGCGACGTGTTGGCATCCAGTATTCGACCCGTGTGAACACCACGAGCATCGGTATGACTGGTGTTCTGGGCATATAACCGGGGCCGTGTTTGCATCCATAGTCGGAGCTTCCGACGGGGGAGGCTGAAGTCCATGCACAGTGGAAGCAGACATCGAGTTCGTCACATTGTGATCTACGTGGCTTTCCCCCTGTTGATTTGCATGGTTTATCAGGCTCTGGGACTCGGGGTTCTAGATAAACAGATGGTTCAGGGCTGCTCTGTTTCCTGGGAGGGGATTCCTGACTATACTGATCTCGGACTGCGTCACACTAGCAGTCGTATCATCCGTAATGATTGCCGACCCGTACACAACCCGACGTGAAGCACTGTATAGTAACATACCCAACGAAATGGACGAGTGCATGTCCAGGTCCGGAGCGTCAAGCCGCTCGCTGTATAGGCCGGTAAGAAGTCATTTTTCGCAGTCGAAATGTCCTCACTCTTCAAGAAACAGGTTTCCTGAGTCACCTTCCCATGATGACACTCCCGTGCTAGTCAGTCCCGGATGGGGTAACACATCCAGACTGTGAAAGGGTGCAGTAACAGTAGAGGATGTGTCTTGCGAGTGTAGGTGCTCGTTTGCGCCTTGCATTATGGAAGGGATGCTGAACGAATATGATTTGAGCTGTATAAATGTGGTCCTAGCCTACCAATTGCGAACAGCATGGCAGTTTTCCGTGGAAATTTCTGCGTGAAGGGAGAACGGCACACTCAGTAGGATGGGACACCGCAATGCAGATTCCCAGACAGCAAGTCTTGCTTTTTGACCGACGCGATCGTGGTCTTCTATGTGGAACTAGACACCGCCTGCTGATCAGCCGAGCAAAAAGCGATCGGCACCTCTGTTGATGTGAATCCCAGAACATACTTGACTATGTTTGAAGGCCTTGATTTAAGCGCGTGGGGCACGTTTCCTCGTCATAGTTGTCACTGAGCTCTAGCTTTCCCCTAAACTCGAATTCAAGGTCCACAAACTACATTGTGTTCTCTTAGGTGGGAGCATGACAACATGTGCTGCGCCGTGCGACGTCCATCTACCCGACCGCATTCTCTCATACACCTGACGAGATAAGCCTCGAAAAACAAACCGCGTGCATGCCACTTGTGGTAGTGCCCTACCCAGTGAGTTATCTGTCACGTACTTTCCATACACATGACATCGTTACGCACAGCCTCCCGACACCTGATGTAATGCGGATCTTGCGCAAACGGCGCACTCGCACGATAAGCTCTTCCGGAAGAGCTGCGCCTCGCTTTCAGTGCGGGTCAAGGTATTTCTGAAATCGATAATTAGCCGTCATCCTCAAAGCCTGACAGGCGACGCCGCTACTCATGACACATCGTTGTCCTTTCTGGATGGCAGCCCTACCGTTGGCCCCGGCGCCGCGTATATGCCGCACGAACCAGGGCAACGGAGTGAGCCAGATTTTATATGGTTCCGCATGGCAGCCTTTGAGCCTGACAGTGAACGACGAGTTAGGGAGTGATGTATCCATTCCTTTACGTGGCGCTCGCGGCTCGCCATCAATACAATTGTCGGAGAGATCCTTTATGGACTAATTGCGTTTCTTTCGAGGGCACTGTTATTATGGCCCGTCCGCTGTGCCAGTGCCATCACACGGAATTCAAGTATACACTCGCCTTGGTTGACTAACCTGGGTCTGACTGCATCAGTCACACCGCTCTTGCGCTGGCCCGCATGCACTGATTGAACCGCGATGAAGCTGAGGATGTGCACACATTGCCCCATGCGGAACTCGTCGTAGGTGGCGTTACTGATAACAATTGAACCCTTGCTAACATGTTGCGCCTCCTTCTCTTTCCTTCCTTTTGGCAATCTCGATTCCCCTCTTATCTCAATTGAGAACGGAGCTTGCATCAGGTGACCCACTCGGTCTGATCGGTCTAGGTCTAGAGCGGATGGGCGTCCGCAAGGGGGCCATGCCACCTGTGAGGAAGGACCTATCATACAAGGTCAGTCCCAGAAACCCTTTTCAAAGTCCACATACCCCCCCCTACAGGTTTGGTGGGACTGCAGATCCGATGATCCAGTCAACACCCGCACAATTTCTCCTCGGCGTGCTGTGAAGGACATTAACAACAGGCACCGACGGCCATGATGCGACGCTTTCCTCTGGCCGAGTCATCCCGGCAGCCGTTTTGGCGGGTACCCACTGGCATCAAAGGATAGTGAGGGTGGCAAGTACCACCGCATATTCCAGGGACGAACGGCAACGGGCGTGGAGGTCTTCCGACTGCCGCGCCATCTCACGTAACGCTGCCCCCCCAGCTGCCACTGAGCCTGCCAGTGCTGTGGGCCCCCTGGTCACCATGATGCGGAAGTTGTGAGGGATTGAACGCCATCACGCACGCTCCACGACCACTAAAGGATAAACGTGTATTGTTTGTACACGAACGAAAAAGGTATCATGATGAAGCAGGTATCAAGCACGTGTGGGTCATCCACCTAAACGCCAGGAAACATATGTGGACACCAAGTCCTTGGAAACCACACGGAAACCACATCATGTTCGCACATCGGTGGGATCATTGCAGGAGGGAGTCACTGCCCCTGCTGTCCGTGCAGCCCGTGCACCTCTCTTTCATGCTTTCGCAACGTATCTCTTCGGGAGAAGGACCTCTCGCACCACTCACACGAAACCGAGTGGCCGAGATGGGTTGCAATGTGTCTCCGGAACCCGTCTCTTCGGTAGCATCCACCGCAGCCCCCGGCCGGGGTGTACCACAGACAGACCAGCTGGCGTCCGGCGGGTCCTTGTACATCATGTACGAGGCTCATGTGGGTCATGAGGTCGTTGAAACTTCCAGAAATCTGGCCGCAAAACATTCCGCTCGGCAAGAGCCACTTGCAGACAGTGTTGTTCTCTGACGCAGCGGCTCTACAAGACGTGGTCAGCAAAATAACAGGGACAGGATGACAATCGTACCCGGTCGCGGGAGGTTGTGCAGACATTTGATTAGCTTGTATATGAGAGCGTGTGTCTACTACTGCGCGTGAGCTCGAGCCACGAACAATGAAACGCTGGAATACTTCTGTGAAAGACGATAAGGGAGAGTGGGAGGCCTGGCACTTGCTGCTTGAGTATTTATCTACATACGAGCCTTCCAACTACGAGCCATGGCTGTCGGGAGCGCGTGTAACCTGGAGCGCTCTGGCGCCCGGGGTTGTGCCGGCCGCTATGCTGGATGACCGAAACCCTGGAAAATGGCAAGTATAGCAGAAAGGGGTCGCCTTCGTGCAATCCGGACGTATTGGCCGCGCTGGCGCGAACCAGATCCCCAGACCAAGGTCTTCCAGCTCAAAACTGGTCAACCCAGCACACAATCCAGACAAGACAATCATCGGTTGGTACCCAAATTGAGGAAAACGCTGTAGTACCAGCCAGATATCGACCAGGAGCCTGGCCGACAGAAAGACCGCCCGATGGATGCGAATAACACCCCGGATCTTGCTCAACTTTATATAATAGGCCGATGGCACCTACCCTATCAGTACCCATCATTGATACATCAATCTTGGTTCCTTCTCACTTACAGATGTCATTGAAGCACCACATAACAAGAGCACATTTTGAGGTCAGCTCCTCAACAGCACTCGAAACGTCCACTTACCGACACTCCAGCTTGCGAACATTTCAAAAAATGACCTAGGACGACCAAGAAATCCAGCCCCTTGCCGACACCCAGTCTGCTTGTCTGGATAGATTGAAATACGGCACGTCCAATGAACTCTCCCCTCCCCCCGACTCGGTCAACGCGAGATGCATTGCTGCGCTCAGGCCAACACCATCTCCCCGAATGCGCGTTAACTCATAAAATCAACATTTAAACACTTGCAAAGAATAACCACCGCCCTCAGACGTTCCGCGACCTGGCTCAGACGGGTTAAGAGTCCAAAGGTGACGAGTATCGATGATCTGCTGGGGTGGCGTTCGCGGGCGAAGGGTAGCCTTGAGAATCCATGCAGGCAAGTACAGCTCTCCTTATGTTGGTGGGTGGAGCCGAAACGACGTAGCGCATCATCCAGAATTCAGAAAGTTGTATGGTTTGTACCGGTTGCCGACTCGCGGCGAATGAGCGGGTGGTCCGCCAAACAGTACGGGACAGCCGAGAACAGGCCGCTAGGCTGTGATTGAGAGTCGAGAGGCTGCAACGGAGCCTGGGAATGCTGTTGAAGTTTCCGCAAGCTGGTCCCTGGGCCGTTGTGGCGTATCCTAGCACAACGTGAAGCGGCCGCTCCGCGAAGGATTTGCAACGGCGCAACGTTACAAGAAAAGAAACTGTCGTCAACATAGCCAGTGCCACCCTGCGAAATGCACCACTGGTGCTTTTGCAATCTTTCGCCCCAGCTTGCACGACTATCCGCAATCGAGCCAAGTCATCGTAGCACGTCTCCAGTGGTACGAAGCGCAGTTTGAGACGTCCGTCCCAGAGGCAGGCAGCTCGACGACCATTTATTTAAACGAATCTCGTGTAATCGTAACAGGAAAAGAATGCATATAACAGCCAGCGCGACCGGCGAGTTGGATAAGATAGAGAACTAAGGAAGGGCAGACATACTGAGGGCCGCAGAGTCCACTGCCGGATCCATCCGCCCGGCACCGCGGCAAGTACCGTACAAAAGAACCGTATCGAACGAAGGAATAGAATAACAATCATAGAAAACGCGTATATAGCTAGAGGGCATAAATCTGTTAGCATGATACGCAACGATGGGAGGCAGCGAACGCACCAGTTACAAAATTGTTTACAAGGTCATTCCGTCTCTTCCTATGGTGCTCTCCAAGTGCATGAGTGTCATCGAGGGAGTGCGAGTGCAGGACTTGCGTTTCAGTCCCAGGTGAGCCTCTCGAAGGTGTCTTGTAAGGCTCTGTCGCTTGATGAACACCCCGCATTCTCGCCAGCAACATTGTACGACCTGGCCTCTACTCATGTTCTGGATCCCATGGAATGCAAGATGCCTTGGGACAGCTTCGCTCGTGATTTCTTGGCCACATACCGACGAATTCTGAGAGGGCCATTGGCATGTCGTACGTACAGCACCGCCGAGTTGAATTCCGCGAAGCCTCCGGCGGACGGTCCTCGTCGCACCAGTGAACCGTCTCGTGAAACCATAATTAATGTCAGGGAACAGACCCGGGTGCTGTCATGAGGTGCCATCACAAGTGAGGCATGGGAAGTCAAAAGCATTGCTCACATGACTCGTAGATTGCGATGATCGGACAAAGGGGTGGTGTTGTGGAGTCTCTGAGGGCCCATTGCCAAGTACTTCAAAGTCCTGACTTGCAGCGACGTTCCGCGAGACCTCGTCAGACTGGACTAATCCAGGGCAAAGTTGCGTTAGCAATGTATCCACAGGATTCACAGTCGTCTGCGATGACGAATTTGTGATAATGTTAGCGACGCTCACCAAACACGAAAGTACTCACGCCCTGCCATGGCACATGACTCGCAAGAGAGCTCACAAACAGAAAGGGATCATCAAAGCACATGCCAAACCAGCAACGTAAAGACAGGAAACGAGGAGATAATACACCAGAAGGGTCTTCGTGAAAAGCGCGTATAAATTTCGGATAAATGTGTGGACTGGATAGAAGTAATGAACGGACGAGTGAGAATGAGGTGGAAGTAAATGAGGGAGAGAGGGGGGTTATATAGCCGGTCCCAGTGGTGGCTAACCCTGCGGCGGGTTACATGGCCAGAAGGGGGCGAGCGCCACCTGAAGATAGGAAGAGGCGCAGTCCTCGTAAATCATGACCATCGCCTTACTCCCGAGAACAATATTCTGGAGAAATCAATTGGATGAGAGGCGGAGGTTAGATATCCCGTCGGCCGACAGCGCGGCGTGTCCTATGAGCTGTGTGATGGAAGTCTTTGCTACATCAAGCCGCCTGCGGCAAAGCCACAGATCAGTATCAACAAGTACTGCCAAGCGGGAAATGCGCCTTGCTGGCTGGCGCCTCCGAACTCCCATCGGAGAAAACCGGGCTAAATCTTGAAAGTAAGCATTGCACGCCGTCCGGATCAGGATCCGAGGGCAGTGAAGAGTTCATGACGACATAGCACCATCTGATCCAGATGTTGAAGACCGAATGGTCACTGAGCACTCGAGTTCTGAATCCCGTATCTGTCACCGGGCTCAAGGCATTCGAAAGAACCTGGCCCCCGTAAATGCAACCGGAAAGGGTACACAGTTGGCTCACGCTATCGGACTCCCCCGGTGCGCCTGCAGGAATCGAACCTGTCTCATAACAGTCAGTAAACGAACGTTCCACTGAGTCGATTCAACAAATGCAGCGCGCACCTCTCGCGACCGGATCCGCCAATCCGGCCAAAGACCCGAGCTGGAAGGATCTACACAGAGACATCCGTCAAGGAACCGTGGCTCATACTTTTCTGCGGCGACTCTTCAGCGGTATGCGCATATTGCTCGGGTCGAAGCTAGTCCCGTTCCATTCCTCGACAGAATTGGCATCACCCGACACACGCACGCCGTGCCAAGTGCTGATGATACGCATCTAGTAGCTCGGCGAACATTTGCCCTGTTCAAATTGTTGAAAAGCCGTCGCAGCGGAACTCGTGTCGGGACGTGAAATTCCGCCGTTGCCCCGACCCTCGCCTGGCCAGTGCAGCCAGCGCTTGTGTCCGGCGAACCAGCCAGTCGCACTCGTTGAGCCCTCATGATGCGCTCTGACCAGACGTCCGAGGACAAGACATCCGCTGGCACCCTGCATGTCAGATCTATCCTCTGCCACCCAGGAATTGCAATCGAGGGTGTGCCGAGCATCGCAATCGATCGTCTCCGCTGGTCCATCCAGTGGTCCTGAAGGGTCTACTAAATTGTCCAGTCGACACCACGGACGGTCGCCATCAGAGAGATCCTCCTCGTGGTGAACACACGCCCACCACACGGTAACGTACGTTGCGCCTGGTACCAACGTTTTTGCTTCGGAGCCGCAGCTTCATTTTTCATTTCATCCAGACTTCATCAAAAGCGATTATGAGAGGGGTAATGAGCAATGCCTCTCGTATGTAGCCCTGGGAAATGAGTCGGACCCGGTGCGGCGCCAGGCATGTCCACAACTTCCCCGTCGCACTCGCGTCGGGGGATGAGCCTTCGCAGTCGCGGAAATGTGAAGAACGATCAGATCCGTGAATATTCGAGCTGGTTGTTGGTCGAGGCGATGCCCCGAGCAACGTCACCCACCGAGGCCATCGATCTTCGATTCGCCGCTTACCACAGCCTACACTGATGTCGCATTGGCGACACTGCGGCGACGGACCAGTGTATGGACCATCGATCTGCCCCCTAGACGGTATTGCTTGAATCCTGACCTCCGCTGACCTCCGCCCCCAAGTCATTGCAAAGACCATAGCCTGATGCAGTATACATATCATCGGGCGCAAGCGATAAATAATTTACAAGACTGTGCCCAGCAAAACGTGCTGAACGCGACCTCAAAGCACCCACAAAAACAACCCACGTGTGTACTCTCAATTCGAATGCCACCAGGACGGGTTTGCAAATTTACGGCATCCCGATGAGCGATGCGATAGACGAGACGCCAAGTTGCCTCGCAGTTACATCTCTTTTCGAGCTCTGTCCGCGAGTATCACTTCGCTCTCGATCTGTATCCGTCCCGAACCGTTCAGGCGTTCAATCAACACATCGCCAAACGCAGTCATGGGTGTCAGCACACCACCACGCTTCGCGAATGCTGGGAGACGGTCTGCCTCCAACACGAGTGATAAGGCACATTCCGCGATCATGACTGAACAACGCATCAGTAAACCTGGCACGTTCCTCAGGGTAGAAGCCACTATGGCCAGCGCTCACTCGACGATAGAAAGTAGCCCGGCTCCCCTTTACCGCGGAATATGGTCCGTACAGTGGTCGTCTTCCCTTGGGCGTTCGGCAATGAGGTTGTTATGTTTGTGACGTTGAGCGCGCCTGATTCAAGTTGCCTATAGCCAGCTAGCATTAGATCACGCATGTTTTTAGCGGCGAGGACACATACTCATCAGCAGGACCAGCACCCGACTGCGGCATGAGCCAGCGGGCTATCCACCGAGCCTGAAGCATGACGATATCAGGCAATGGGTAAAAACGGGTAAAAACGGTAGGACACACAGGCGGAAATAGCTTCATAGCCGTTCCTACAGTGAGGAGCAACAACACTACGAGGAACGAATGAAGGCGACTCGGAAGCGCCAGGAATTCCTCATACTTGAACTGCGGACCGTAGGACGACCCCAACCTATCCTTGTGTTGACCATTAGACGTAGCCAACACGAGTTTGGGGTTCCGCGTCGCAAGTTCGAACAGGCCCCATGAGCGCTGCACGACCTGGAGGTTCACGATTGCCATCAGATACAAGGCCCCTTGAATTGGTGGATTTGAAATCGGAAGCGAGTAGAACGCCTTCGGTTGAGGGCCCTTCACGCCTTGGACTGGGGAGCGGATCAGCGTCGCGTGTCCGATTCATCAAGCAGCAGCGTACTTGGGCTCAGTGCAAAATCTTTTCTTGATGCATCGGATTTGTCTTTCGGGACCTGTTCCAAGTAGGAAAGGATGGACGAAAACGTTCCGCCCGAAATCCCCGTACCGCGCAGCTTCCACGCCGAGGTCGATATGTCTACTGTGGTCGAGGGCCCTGCGAATGCCTTGAGCGTCTTGTTGCCCAAGTACGCAAGGATATCGGATGGAATGGAGTCGAGTCCAGCACAAGGGACGATCACCGAACCAGAACGGCTGGCGGCATAATCGAACCTGCGCGGATGAATTCAGCCCGAATCGATGGAGACTGCATGGCACTTGCTGAAAAATGATATCCCTGACCCAGGGTGCCTCGCCCGTGAGGTCGACGTAGTGCCTGCTGTGGCGCACACACGCCCTGACGACAGGTGTTCCGAAACGCCAGTAGGGCCCGACGGCGTTGATGACGACGCGCGCATGCTGCACGGCTGCGTCAACGGCATCTGCGTCTGCAACGTCCACCACGAACAATGGGACGTCAGCGAGGTTGCCGAGGTCGTGGACGAGAGCCTTGAGCTTGGAGTCCGAACGCGCAGCCAGACCAAACGAGAATGCCGCCCGCCCCGGGTGTGCGGCCAGGTAGCGCGCAATCAAGCGACCGGTGTAACCTTCGTGTCAAGGGCCCATAAGCACGAGCGCAGGGAGGACGAGGGAGCCGAATTACCCGTCGCGCCGAGGAGCAAGATATCGATCATGGACGTTCAACGTTGAGAGGTGTCCAGCCGAAACACCACGACTCGGTTGCATGCGTGGTACGTGCACCAGTACACCCTCGTGGCCCGTGCATGTTTTCCAAAATCTGGATGCGATATGCAAGTACTGTAACCTAATCTCTCAAAACAGATAGCGATGTGAAGATACAGGTTGCTGCGAGGTCGAATGGTGCAAGGCTGCGGGAACGAGCCAAGAATCTACCCGTCAAACACGCTGCCATCCATTCGGACACCCATGTTCTGTTTCACCTCCATTCCCAAGCGCTTCATTCGCCCGATCTTGGATACAGGTCAAGACACGTATGCTGGTGTAAAAAAAAGAACATCCGTACCTCGACTCTCTCGTTCTGTACCTTGCGCAACTCCATCAGCTGGTCCCGAGACATGTAGCTCTCTTGATCAGCGGCAGATTTCTTGTGTCTCGTGGCGTGTGCTTTCATATCTGCCGCAGGATCGTACGAGTCTTCCGTGGGGGGGACGTATTCTCCCGACCTCAGAGAGGCCATTCGTCGGTCGTACGCTTCCATGTGATAGTACTTTTCGTGGGGCAGGGTGGCTAGCAAGGTCTTTAGCATCGTCGACACACAGGAGGAAATAGAGGCGCACCCGTGTTATAGTCTTCTACGAATACAGCAAATTCTTTTCGTTCCTGGTCTTTGGATAGAGCCTCTGGGTTGAGTTTGCGTTCTTCGAGGAGCCAGGTTCTGAATTCCTGCGTCTTGTTGTAGAAGCTAGCGGGCTCGCGTCAACTCATGGACTCCGCTGAGACTCGCACAAGATCTCACTCGGAGTCACTAATGATACCATATCTTCCCCAGCGAGCACTCGAGCTTCCGGCGCCATGTTTTTTCTTCTGCAAAGTCGGTCAGTGTCAAGCAGCGGATGTGCAGCGAGGGGACGTTGCCTTTTTTTCCTTCTTCTCTTTCCGTCTGCGCTCCTTTTCCTCGCGGGTGCGATGCTTCTTCTTCTTGTGTCGCTTATGGTCAGACACTGAGTCTGAATCGGACGAACTGGTTGAGGGCGATCGAGATCTCTTTCGGCTCTCTTTCCTGCTCGTGTGGTTGTGTTTCTCTCTTGACCGGGAGCGACGTCCTGGTTCGCGGGAGCGTGAGCGCGAATAGGATCTAGGTCTCCTGACGACAGGTCCACGGGAAGTTGATCGAGACCTTGAGCGCCTTCGAGGAGAAGGCGTGCGGGAGCGGGAGCGATGCCTTCGGGTTCGTGTTGATTGGCCCTCATCGTCGCGTCCAGGTCGCCTGGAAGCCTCATGTCTATGGGACCGTCGGTCGCGTGGTTCGTGCCTGTTTCTGTCGTCCATCTGCGGACAGAGATCCGGGCTACGAGCTCTACCGCGGTGACGTACAGACGACGCTGAAGGCGACTGAAGGCCTTGCAGCGCCCGGCGTGGGTCGAGGCAGGAACGCTGTCGTATGAAATCGGGCGCACTAAAAGAGGCGTGCCAGCACTGGACGGGCGGGCGAGATGGTTGTTTGGATCGGAAGCCTTTGGTAAACAAACACACTCATGTCTGATCCACGCCAACGCCGAGTACGTAGCCTGTGCGTCAACATTTCAACAACCATCATGTCTGCCTCACCAACCGTATTTGATGCGCAATATCCGCACCGTTGCAAACGCAATGCACTGCTAACGGTATGCCTCTCCACGCGTCCGTCCGAATACTCATGAGCGCCCTCGCAGCCGGCCATAAGTTTTCCTCGTAGCTGGGGTCCCCACGCCCGCCGAGCCCGGCAAGCACAAATTGGTCCCCTGTAAGCATAGGAGCTCTTTGACGACGGTGGCGACTCGCTCGGCCTCCTCGCATGAATCCATGGCAAAGTCCGACGTCAATCGGGTCTAGGACGCCAGTGCTTCTCAATGTCAATACGGCCATCGGACGATCGTAATGAACTTCAGTCAATTTCCACCTCGTACCATTTCCTTCGCTACCAACTATTTCCGTTTTCGTCACTGTTCTCTCCTTAGCGTCATGGCCTCGCTTCGTCCTCTCGCCAGGCATCGACTAAATCTGCTCAGGCTCATGGCGTGTGTATCGCCTGGCGTGCATGCCTCGACCCCATCAGCTATTCCCGAAATGCACTGCATTCAACTCAAGTTGCGCCATCACACGCGTCCTGATAAGTCCCGCGATTGCGGTTAATATGTAATATGACCCCGTGGTGAGGGGGTGACCCGTGATCGCGGCGGATGTCATGCGCTATGTATTCACGATCGATTAACCTGCCGCCCTCTCCGCTAGAGCGATGAAGCTGCATACTTCACGACCACCACTCCTTGTCGTCATCGCCATTCGCCGAGCGGTGCACTCGTTGGCGAGCATGATCTCATTCTCCACAGCAACAGTGCCAACGCCGGTGTTTTATATTACCCAGTGGATGTTTCATATTTCCCCGTCGAAGAAGCCTCCAAATCAGCCTTCTTTCAATATGTATCCCTATGATTTACATCCCTTCCCCCACTTCCAGGCTTCGGTGGTCGGATACATCCACCCCGCTTCTAGGTCAGTCTGCCACCTTCTTCGAGGCAGACGCTTGCTCACAGCTGCATGTTTTAGCGTCTGCTACGACTCTCGCGTCTCCTCCCCTCCCCAAGAATCTTCATCGGAATATGTTTTTCCGACACTATCTCAGCAGTCGTACGCCCTGCATTCCCACGACAGCCAATCGTCCCAAGCGCCTCGCAGTCCCCGGACAAAATCCACTCGATCCCACACCCATCCCGGAGGCGCATCCACCAGGGCTCATCTACCGCTGTCCAGTCACCCATATCACCAGGCTAAACTGCATCATCGCGCATTTGCTCACCACCAGGAATGGGATCAACCGACTCTTCCAACTTCCCCAGCTCCAGTGCCGGGCGCGGTTGCACCTTTTAATATGGTGTTCAACAATCCTTCATCTGCGTTCTGCCAAGATTCTGGCCAGCTATCTCTATTGGCGCTCGAATGCGCGACGACAGCCTCTGGTTCGACGTCGCAATACAACTTTGTGACCCCCACTACAAATCAAAGTCTTATGTCGTTCACGGGCGATCTTACAGTCCCAGGACAAACATATCTGTCAACTGGGCCTGCGTCACCGCCCACTCCAATCGATCAGGCAGATGTTGAATACGCGCAGGACCGCTATGGTGGAAGACGCTGCTTTTACCAGTGCCAGTTCGACCTCTCTGGGAGTCCATGCAATAAATGGATCGTTGGTGACAGAACCCGAGTACTTCGACATCTTCGCAACCACCATCATCTCCAAACGGGACCCGCTGTGCCTGCACGTTGTCGTTGGGACAAGTGCACTCACACTCGGCCGATGAAACAGGAGAATCTCTCCCGACATGTTGTCATGCACCTCGGTGTGAAATGGAAATGCCCCCATTGTCGACGTTTATTCTCGCGTGACGATGCTGTGCATCGCCACATCGAACGCATGGCTCCAGGCATGGACGTTACGGACGCCGAGGTGGTTCCAGGCCGTGGGGCACGTGCTTCAAATGAATCGCTGTGCCAGACACCTTGTATTTCATAGACACTGGTTGGCGAATCTCTCGCTGCGGTGCCACTGATGGATTCTAGGGGCTCCTTCAATTGTCCAATATGTAGCAACAGTTCTCACCATGATACCCGATTCTCGACGAATCTGATAGCTTAGGCTTACATGTGTAGCTCTCCCAGATAGACGTTTGGCTCAATGTGATGCCATTCCCTCGCAGTTCTGCGTTCAAAAGTACGGCCTGGGTGGAACGTGTGCGGCAGTGTCGGATTTCGGAAATGGGCAGGCGTTGTTTGGATCAAGGGCAACAGCCAAACAATATATTCCCGCAAAGGGAATATATTCCCACATTTACCTTTGCACCGCAATGAGCAACGTCCCAACATACATTCGCACCCGTTTGCGAGCTCGTCCATTTTCTCCCTGAGAAACTCTTTGCGCACCCAACGGGCGCATCAAGACCCCACTCGCTCGCGGGGAACAATGTCTCCATCGCGGCGAAACTTTCCAGCCTCTGGCAAACGGCCTTCACACTCGTTAAACACCATCGAGTTGTCAGCGATTTCGGGTCCTTCAGTAATCTCGACATCAGGTCACTCGAGGCCCTTCTCCATGTCCGCCAAGAGTCATGCACCACGAGACCGCAGCCCTTCTCCCCCGGCCTCGAGCTACTTTCCCTCCTTCGCAGACACCGAGTCTGGAGAACCGCAACCGACACCGAGCGCGAAGCATCACTTTTCGTACAGCACTAGTCTCAGGAGGCATTCTACGGAGTCGATGGGCTTCGTTCCGCAGAAGCTATCGGACATTGCACCTGGCGTTGGCGCCGAGGGGCTCTTGCAGAGAGTGCTCAGGGCGTTGACGGGGCGGCGTTCCAGGGATGATGCCCCCGAAGGCGGTTACTCGCTTGTCAGCAGTCGCGCGGGCTCCCCTCGGAGGAACCGCGAGGAGAAACGAGATACACCTTCTGAACGGTTTGCCCACTGGAGTGTCGAGGTATGTCTCAGTTGTGTCTTTTCTTTTTCTCTCTCGATCTGCTTGGCCGGGGGCCGGCGGCAGGGTTGGTCCCGTGGAGCTACGTGGCGCGCCGGTTGCTGTCCGCAGTGCGGAATTTCTGTATAGAACACCAGGGGCGCTGTCACAATCTAAAACCCATTCTTCGCCCGCTTATCATTTAGCGATCCGACGCTTTCCATATTTGGATCCCGTTTTCTGACCCACTTGACGGCAGGATACGGTTACATATTTCCAGTCATCTATCGTAGCCGGTTTATCGGCGGCCGTCGTCCCGTCGCTGCAGAACGTGCATGGATACAACGAGTTCTCCGTATCTGCGCCTGAGCCAGTCCTCCTCAAGTTTGCAAAGACGATCTACGAAAGCCCACTTATTCTACTCCTTTGTGGGAGTGCGGTGATTAGTGCGATCGTGGGAAACGTTGATGACGCCGTTAGCATCACGATTGCTGTCGCGATCGTCCTGACGGGTAACCAGATCGATCCGGTATCTTGGCCCGCCCATCTGACACACCGTTCCACAGTTGGTTTTATACAAGAGCAACGATCAGAAAAGAGCCTCGAGGCGTTGAACAAGCTCGTACCACATCACTGTCACGTCATTCGGTACGGGCCATGTTCGCACATTATCTTGATGCCTCACTCGCGATGTCAACAGTGATCAGCGGAAGATACACATCCTCGCAAACGAGCTCGTTCCTGGTGACATCGTGTCGCTGTCGACGGGCGATCGCGTTCCTGCAGACATTCGTATCATATCCTCTGTCGACCTCGAGATCGATGAGAGCAGTCTAACTGGTGAAACGACCGCGCGTTCCAAGAACCACAAAGTGTGCGATTTTGAAGATGACGGCGACAGTGCTTTCTCCACCGGATCAGGATCAGGCGAAGTGGCTGCACTTGCCGAACGGTCATGCATCGCATACATGGGTACATTGGTGAGGAACGGTAAGCCCACTCAGGAGCTACGCTTCGCGTTGACCAAGCTAGCCCTGAATACAAGGACATGGAATTGGGATCGTCATTGCCACTGGTCGCCAGACGGAATTTGGTATCATCTTTTCCATGATGCAGGATGTGCGTGCTTGGCATACCGTTCCACGTTCTTGTTGATCATGTGCATTTTCGATGTCAGGTTGACGAAAAGCGGACACCGCTTCAGCTAAGCATGGATGAACTGGCGCACAAACTATCACTCTTATCTTTTGGCGTCATCGGATTTATTTGTTTGGTTGGAATTCTACAACAGCGCCCCTGGCTGGATATGTTCACTATCGGAGGTACGTACCGACGATTGCGAGGCGCTTTTGCTTCATGCTTTCAATTCTAGTGTCTCTTGCGGTCGCTGCCATACCCGAAGGACTACCGATCGTAACAACGGTTACCCTTGCCCTTGGAGTTATGCGGATGTCGAAACGCAAGGCCATTGTGAAAAAGCTGCACTCGGTGGAGGCGTTGGGTTCGGTTTCCGTTATATGTTCTGACAAGACAGGAAAGCATCTTCGGACTTTGTGATAGCATCACACCGTGACTGACTTGATGTGCAGGGACATTGACAAAGAACGAACAGACAGTGACCGAGGTCTACGTAGTCGACGAAAACCTGCACGTGGATAATCATCGGTCTGCAGTCTCACCCTCGCCGGCGGTTCGGAAGACCCTCGAGATCGGTTCCTTGTGCAACAATGCCGTGTTATCACAACAGGAGGATGGTGCCTACATTGGCCAGTCTACGGACATAGCCTTGCTGAACGTCCTTCCGGCGTTCGGTTTGCTTGATCAACGCAATGTACGTCTATTCGGGCGCAAGTCGTGCCTTGGCTAAAGCGATTTCAGGCTTTCACTCGACTCTCTGAACAATCTTTCAACTCGGAGCGAAAGTACATGGCTGTCAGCGGTGTCCACACTCACCCCAACACTCCTTACAACGGGACATCGCGCGAGATTTATTATATCAAGGGTGCCATTGAGGCGGTGATCGACCGTTGCAAATTTTACTACGTATCTGACAACTCTACACTGGCTCTCGATCCCAACACTCGAAACGTCATTCTGTCTAACGCTCAGGTGGCAGCATCAAAAGGACTCCGGATCCTAGCGATGGCATACGGTTATGGTTCCGCAGATCCTCCCACATCAAACATGCCCACCTATCGGCATTCTCAGAGTGCATCGCAGACGAGACCGCCTTCGCCGGATGCAGAGAACAATAATCTCGTCTTTGCGGGTTTCCAAGCCATGCTCGATCCTCCTAGGAAGGGCGTTGCGGACGCTATCGGGCTCCTCCAATCGGGTGGCATCCAAGTGATAATGATTACCGGAGATGCGGAGCCGACTGCGCTTGCTATCGCACGGAACCTCGGTCTCCGCGTTGGACAGCGCACGCACGCGGGCACCTCCTCCACCCGGTATTGTCTGACAGGCAAGGAGATTGATCAGATGAGCAAGACGCAGCTCGTTGAACGCGTGGGGAGCGTCAGTGTGTTTGCGCGTACGACCCCGCGTCACAAGATGGCGATCGTCGAGGCCTTCCAAGCTCGCGGAGCTGTTGTTGCTATGACAGGCGACGGAGGTTAGTCGTGACAGCCGCTTTCTCCATATACATCTTCTGATTCCTTGACCTCGCTCGCTATAGTCAATGATGCACCGGCACTCAAGATGGCTGACATTGGTGTGTCTATGGGCAAGAGCGGGACGGACGTGGCCAAGGAAGCTGCTAACATGATCCTTGTGGACGATAACTTTAGCACGATTCTTCCTGCCGTCGAAGAAGGTGGGGACTTGTCTCTTGTCCGACAGCGCTTGAAATTGACATTGAACATACGCAGGAAAATCTATTTTCCACAACATTCAGAATTTCTTGTGTTTCCAGCTCAGTACTGCTACTGCAGCGCTCTTGTTGATCACTTTGAGCACGTGCCTTGGATACAGCAATCCACTCAACGCCATACAGATCCTATTTATCAACATTCTCATGGACGGTGGGCAGCACCCTCGGTTTATATTTTCTTTTTCTGATGATTGTTACCTGGCAGGACCGCCGAGTCAGTCGTTAGGAGTAGACCCTGTCGACCCGGCAGTCATGCGGAAACCGCCTCGCAGAAAGAACGAGCCAATCATTACTCGACGGTTTCTGTATCGCATGCTATTCTCGGCGTCCACCATCGTCGTTGGTACTTTATTTGTCTATTATATTGCGTTAGTTGGGGACAATCAGATGTCGCGGAGGGAACAGACTATGGTGCGTCGCACTGCCATCTCCCACTCGCAAGCTCATAGATGTTCCGTTTCAACAAAAAGACGTTTGGCTGCTTCGTGTTACTCGATCTCGTGTGCGCCGTCCAGAACCGCGGACTCGGTTGCGGACTCTTCCAGAACAAGATGCTCATCTCGACTGTGTCGGTATCGTTGCTGGTGTTGCTCGCGCTGGTCTACGTGCCGTTTGTGCAGACGATCTTTCAGACGGAGGCGCTCGGGAGTGGGGACTTGATGATGCTCGTGATATTGGCTGCCACGTCCTTCCTGCTGCACGAGGGGCGGAGGCGTTACGAGCGTTCGATGGATGCAGAGTTGACGTACAGTGTTACCATGGACGAGATGGCATGAAAACATGGTCGTCATCATGCGCTTATCCCCCCAGGAAGCGCGACGACCCAGAAGTACTGTTACTCCGGTTCAGAGGACATGCGTGTGTTTTGGAGACGGTATTCGCAAGGGTATATAGTATATAGATGGCATATCTCGCACAAACACATATATGTAACTTGGAATCAGTCGACAATTCCTAGCATCCTAAAGCTCAACTCCGCGGGAGTCGGATGACACGAGGGACGAAAGCGGGCGGAATGGCGAGGGAAGACTGAACCACGGGAGACGGCTTCGTGCCTCGAGCGACGAGGGATTGGGCGTAGCATTCGACCCGGAGTTCCTGGGTGCTCCGTCAGTCCCACGAAATGAGACATGAGCGTGTGTGCGAACACGGCTCGCTGCGGTGACGTCCACGTACCTCGAAACTCCATGCGGCAAGGCCCTGGGCGGCAGTGATGCTCTCGTACGAGCAATAACGTGACTGTAAGGCACTCGTGCAGACGTCGTGATCTTCGTCGCATCCTTCGTCCTCCCCGTCCCCATCCCCGTCCCCGTCCTCCGTCTCCTCCCCATCGTCGTCGTCGGTGTCTTTGCCCTGGTAGTGTTCCTCCCGTTCGGAACCGCTAGAGTCTGTGCTGTCCGTGTCCCGATCGTCCCACACGTCCGTCAAATGGCTCACGCGACACGGCGTACGTGAGCTCGTCATGGTGGTGGTGGTGCTCGCAGTCGACGAGGGCGCATTCGGCACGCACAGCGTGCGTCGCGGAAGTGGCACGATCGCGCGTATGGGTGTGCCGGTCCACGGACAGGCGGGCATGCGGCGCGGGGACGCGTCGTCGCGCTCGGACGTGCTGCTGCTGTCGTCGTCGTCGTCGTCGGCATCGGGGCTGTTGTTGACGTTCGTGGACGTGGCAAAGGTCAGGGACGGACGGCCACCGGAGCAAAAGACCGTGGTGCGCGTTTTGGTGCAGTCGGTGGGGTCGAACAGGCGCGGGGCGTCTGACGCCAGGGTTGGGGCTGCCGTCAGGAGGAGCGAGGGCGACATGACGGGCTGGAGGAGAGAGTGATAAGGCCGGGAGGAGCGGTTTTGAACGAAAGGCACCGGTCTAAAGCGTCCTGCACTGCACGAAAAAAAAAAGCGTCGTGGACTCGTCTCCGAGGAGACCGGCAGGGTGGACTTCTTTTTTTTCTTCGCATTTTCGTCATGTGGACGCGGCGCATGCGCGTTGTTCGTCGCAACCGAGTCGTCGCCACACGCGAGGTCACATGACATTCATTGTGTTCTACATACAATCGTCGTCTCGTACAGCACCTGACAAGCACAACAAGAACTAGTTTGCATACGAAACCTGGAAAGCCCACGCAAATTCGACTTGATCAACCTGGCTTGGTGGGACATGGATGGTCAGCACTCCGTTTTCGTCACTGTCCCACTCGAGCCCCTCAGCCGTCGTCGCTCCGAGCAACCTGATCGCATCTCCCTTTCGGACGGGAAGCACGGCACCACCCGCATCAACGACGACGACACCATTGATAGGCTTGTTGAATGCGACGATGCAAAACGTTTCGGGCGTCGTCAGAAATCGGTAGGACTCCGTAGCATCTTGCGACGCTTGATACCAATAATCCTGTAACGTGCGCTTCAAAACTCGTGTTTCACCGCGATGCACATGATACTTGCGGTGGCATAGACACAGTCGCCCGCATACTTGAGCCACCGACCCACTGCGAGCAGGTTTTCTGCCATCGGCGCAATAATCGTGCCTTCGGCGGTAGGGCCAACATTCAACAGGCTGAACGCGGCCTAAGTGATCGCTCGGCAGGCAACAGAAACCGGCTCACTAGTTTCCATTCTTGCTCACGACGTCGACCAGCCTCTGGACGATAGTAGTGGGACTGCTGTAGTCCGTCGCATCGGTAGCATTGTTAATCCCAAAGCTGAACGGGTCCATCCCTTCCGTCGTCTCCCATCTTCTCGTAGACAGCGAGCCGAATAAGGCGTACTCGGGCGTATCAAAGTCGGGGACCGCCCCACACCCTACGAAACCAGCAATTAGAACACTAGAATCCAAGGATGACCCAGGAGACGGACTGTCGTTCATGGTGACTTGGTACCCGTTCTCTGCGGCGTAGTTGTAGAACTGCGCCGCAAATTCCAGCGTGTTGTTCGGACCCCCAATGTCGCACCACTGTTACAGACGTCAGCGAGGAATACGGCAGCTTCATACCGACGAACCATAATCTCGCTCCCGTAATCTAGAGCGAGAGATAACATGTGAGGATATTGCAAGTCCTGGATGTAATCGTCGATGTCCAGCTTCCCAGTGTAGGGCTCGAACTCGGAGTAATTGAACGCATTGCGTGCGAGGTCTCCGGGCCACAGTTCAAACCCATATGGTGCAAAGTCGGGATTGAACCTGCAAGATTCAATGTTCATTACGCCTCTGCGGATGATATCCGATAACTATGACCCACCATTCGGGGAGCGAATAATAGGTACCACGGTGAAGGTGGGGCTTCTCAGTCCTCGCAGTATCCATCAATTCTTTGAGGAAGTCGCGGTAGGGATTCAGGTGAACGCTGCTTCGATGCGTCGTGTCTTTGGTGTCGAACAAGGCATACCCATCATGATGTTTCTGTATAATACATCAATAAGCCGGTTGACGATGCCTCATTCCACGAACCGTCACAAAAACAAAGTACTTTGCTCCGGCTTCGTCAACTAGATCCAACCAGGCACTCGCGTTCCAACTCCTTGCTGTAAAGTTGGCGAAAAAGTCGTCATAAAGTACGTCCTAACAATGCCACGGGCTCAGCCATGGCCATAACCCCAATGGAAAGCTTCTTACCGGTCCAAAGTGTTCTAGATGATAATCCCAGGTATGATTGCTTGGAGGCGGGAGGAGATGAAGGTGCCAGCTGGCCGTTTTCATATTAGGCCGACCAACTTGAATTTGAGGAGCTCCGGCACTCACTCGTACCACTCTGCATAAGCCCCCGGTGGGCCCTAAATGTCGCGTAAGCGATATATGGTTAACAGGTTAACAGCATAGCCCACGAAAGCGGGAACGCTATAAGGGCCCCAGTGGAAGCTAGTGTGTCTGAGTGCCTGCTTTGCACAGCGTTATGCCGATCTTCACTCACAATATTCCATATTTTGCTTGGCTCCACTTGATCCAGAATTAATGCGATGCCATGGCGTTGAAGAAGACGACAACCTACCCATACTGGTGGTTCGTGCGTGGCGAGCACACTCTCATCTGCTGTCCAGGCCTGTCGAAGAGGAGTAATGGCCCATCCAGCCGAGGTCCCGATCACGTTTCCCTCTGCATCTTTGATCCAGATCGTCGCATTTCCGGTACCGTTGTCATTCAGAATAAGGACGTCGAAACGCGCTTGATCTGCCGGTACGAGTCGGTGTACCACACCTGGTTTCACTGTTGTTACCCCTTCGCCGGTCACCTCCACCACATATTTGGACTGGATTGACGCGTGTGGAGATGACGCGAGGCTTCCGGGTAGGAGATTCGCCAACGTGATGGCGACAGCTTGGGCACGTTGACCATCGACGTCCTCCCAGCGCGTGCTAAATTGCACAGTACGGATCGAGGGCTCGGGACCTGTCGGCGCAGTTGACGGGATAACAGACGGCGTGATCGATATGGCGAAGATGTGAAGCCTGTTCGGCTCATTTGCAGTTCGTGGAAGTGTGATACTCTTCAATGCAGCGCGCGAGGGAATGGACACCGAGCGTTGGAAAATTTGGGATGAATTCCAATTGGTCGAAGCGCCATGGTCATCAAAGTGGTAGGGGCTAGAGTGGAAACGCAGCTAGTACGACCATCTAGATACAAGACATAAGAAACGGACTCACGTTCTGATATCCCCCCAATTGATAGTCGGGAATCGCCACCAATTCTTTGCCGTGACTTCATTATAATCGTGAAGTGACACAAAGGACACGATGTGGTTGGCAACTCACATGGAAGTTCCAACACAGAATTGTCCGCATAGTTGAGGTTGAACGCGTAATTGAACTGATCTGACGTGGAATACCATCAACTACGTTCGTGGCGCTATGTGCCCACTAACCATAGAACCCATCTCCGGCGTAAAGGATGTGAAGTTGGTGCACGTAGGTCGCAGTGGGAAGTTCGATGACTTGCCCATGGGCAATGGTGTTATCATCACCCAAGCCCCACGAGATCGGTAAGTCGTACTAAAAACAGCGACAGATTCAACCCCTGCAAACCCCCAAGGACAATCAAAGGATTGACCGTGACACCGTCGAACAGCCAGGGGCCCGTGGGAAGGTGCTCTGCAGCATATGTTGAACCATCCCTAGTGAAACTGCCGGTGGTACCGTCGATGGATGCAGCTTGGTTG
>JBBPLV010000232.1:6132-26493 GCA_038089975.1 Boletellus ananiceps | reverse complement strand
AATACCTCTCCCATCCCCTCCTTCCTTTCCCCCCCTCCTCTACCATCCCCCCTCCCCATCATCTCCCCTCTCTCTCTTCCCCCCTCCCCCTCCCCCATTGTCCTTGTTACACTTAGTGTGGGTAGTGACAAGCATAGACTCAAGTAGCCCTTCAGGGGTTCAGTGGTTCAGTAGTATGGGTACAGGGTATGGCCAGTAGAGGCCTAAGGGGATGGCTGATGGAGGGCCCAAGGGAGTGGCTGATAGAGGCCCAAGCAGATGGCCAATAGAAGTCCAAGGGGATGGCCAATAGAGGCCCAAGGGGGTGGCCAATAGAGGCCCAAGGGTGACTGGTGGAGGTCCAAAGGGTGGCCTACAGAGGCCCAAGGGTTCAAGGGATGAGGCTAATATTTGAGTAAGACTAGCTTGGGGTTACAGGGTGTCTGTGGCTAGGTTTATATACTCTGAGGAATGGTGCATAGACCAAGCTATGCGAGTATGAAAAGGGAAGGTCATGAGTCACTGGGAGTCATGAGAAGTGAGATAAGAAGGAAGAGAAGCAAGGAAAAGAAGTGAAGAAGTTATAAAGGGAAGAGAAGATGATGAGTCAGAGATAAGGAAGAACAGAAACAATGAGAAGCAAAGAGAAGCAAGATAAGGAAATGAGTCAGGGTGAGTCATAGATAAGGGAAATAAGAGATAAGGAGATAAGGAGATAAGAAGGAGTCAGAGGCTAGGGGTGGTGAGTCGGGGTGGAGGGTAAGGTTGGTCATGAGGGAAAAGATAGAGGTAGACAGGGAATCATAACAGTCCTCCCCTTCCCCTCCCCCATTGTCCCCCCCTCCCCCCCTCTCTTTTCCTCTCCTAGAGTCTATACCAAAGTTCAAGGTTCAAACTAGTTCTATCAGGTTCAGCTCAGGTTCAGGTTCAGGTTCAGGCTAGGAGGGGCTGAACCTGAACTGAACTGAACTTTGGCAACCCTAAAATTTTAATTTTAATTTCAGAATCAGAATCAGAATCTGTTAGGACAAGCTCAGCTGTTTTGGTGCCCAACCTGCCCTCACAGCATGCTCTACCCTGACAGTCTCAGGTCCAGTTTTGGGCCAGGAAAGCCTCTAGCTTTTTGCCCAACCCATCCTCACTCTACAATGATCTCTACACTTTCACTCATTGTTTTTTTTCTCACTATCCATCTGTAAAGCCATCTAACAACATAATGTTTTGACAGTGCTTTCTTGAGTGACAATTGATTCACCTGCAGCCAAATGAGTGGAATTGCCAATGTAAACACTAAAAGAGCTGCTGAATGACACCTCAGACACAGCCAAATATGTCCAGTGAGCATGTCATGCACAAATCTGGAAATAGATTCTGTCTAGGATTTCAAATAGGTATTGGAAAAATATTTAATACATATCTAAAATAGCTATTTAAGTAGTTGTGCATGACAAATCTGATAACAATTCCAATATATTTACTTTGTATATATTTAGAATATTGATTAAACAATAAGCTATTACATCATTTTCTAAATAAACATTTGAGGATATGATTGTTTAGTTAATTAATTACATATATATTGAATATGTAGACAGAAGCAGTCAATCAGGATAGAGTATCTCTAATAAGTACTACTGACAAATCTATTGCACAATTTTAATCTTTGAGTGATACACATATTCATAATTAATTTTTGTATCATATACAAAATATTTGCCAAATCCATATTGGTTAATAGATATTAAATATGGCCAACTTTCTATTTAGAATGATTTCTGCCCAATGTAGTGAGAAATCATATATATTACACTGTTTGAAAATGTAATAGAATGTTTTGTATCTAAATAGTTAATTACATATGCAAAATATACTTCTGGATTTGTGTATGGTACATTCACCGAGCATATTTGACTGCGTCTGAGGTGTGAATGCTTAGGTTTGCTGATGACTCTTCTCTCTCATACAGTAGAGCCAAGCATGACCACATAGATAAATATCAAAGTATAAATTTAGTATTCTTAAATAATAAATAATATTGTTAGATTATACTTTGTCCCGGCGCACGACGACTCCTCATCCCGCCGAGATCATGATGACCACCTCCCTCAAGGCGACGTACGACGACCAAGGGTATGTCCTCGTCCCTTTTCTCATTTCACAGGGCCTGCTGCTCGAACTACGCACCGCCTGCGACCGGGTCATCGCCAAGGCGCGTGCGCGGGCCTGGCCTCACCGCCGCACGGTCGGCAAACAGTTCCCCCCGTTCGACGACGACGCGAGCGCAGACTCGTGGGGGGTACAGCATGTGATGCACCCCGCGCTAGGAGAGCCCGTGTTCGGGCGATGGTATACGTCCGAGGCCGTCCGCGCGGTCTGCGCGGCGTTGTTGGGCTGTGATCCGGGTTCGCTGCAGATGGGTACGTGTGTCCGGGACTTCTCCTGGCGAGCCCGTTCCGAATCGCGGGGAAATTGGTACCGTTTTTCCACATTGCCAGAGCTGTTCAATCTGTTGATCAATCCGCTCGCGCACAATTTTGCGCTCCGGTGGCACCGCGACGACGTACGGGAAGATGCAAGCGTGGAGGAGGAGCGCCGGGGGCTCGCATCGTGGTCGCATGGGGTACTGTTCCGCCCACCCTCTCCCCTCTCGCTCTGCTGACTGCGGGATCGCCTACCCTGGACTAGGTCCAATGGAACACGTGAGTGCATATATACTCCCCCCTCACTGACCCATGCACGCGTGAACATTTATCCCGCAACATTTCATTCTGCGGCATAGTGCGCTCTATGAAGACGCCTGTCTTCACCTCGTCCCTGGATCGCACAAGGTCCCGAGGTCGGACGAACAGCGCGTACATTCGACGACATTGGAGCCACCGCAAGACCCGCTTGCCATGCCCGGCGCGATCCGACTCACGCTCCAACGCAAGTCGCCTACCAGCATGTATGGCAACCCATAGCGCTGATGGGGTGCCTTTTCTTTTTCTTTCTTTCCTTTTTTTTCCCACAGCCGGGGAAACGGTGTTTTACAGTTCCAATATTCTCCACTGTGCGACGTACGACGCCAAGGAACGTCGGGCGACCCTTCATGCCAGTATGGGTGATATCCGCGGCGGGTCGACGCGCGCGCGGAACATACTCCAGCATGGGCTGCAGTGGATGAAGGAGAGCCAGTTCCGGGAGACCCTCGACGAGCGAGGTCAAAGGATGCTTGACGCCCTGCTCGAGATGCAGAATGGCGTCCAGGGTGACGTAGGGTACTCGCTCAGCGGTTAGCAGCACGGAGCGGAGAGAGATCGGTTTCGTAAGGAAAAGAGAGGGTAATAAATAAATACGAGGCCCATGGCATGTGGGGGGATTATCTAGTATTGCACCCACTCACGCTACGGTAGATCGGGTATAGCGAACGAAAGATCATGACATCAGCTCGTAGAACAAACAAGGCCCTCGACATGGCTGCGAGACCGCGACGTCTCCAACGCTCCCAGACAGACACACGGGGTCACCGGCTCACGGGCGGGAACACGAAGCCCTTGCTTCCAACCGGGCTCCACCCTTCCGTCCGCTCGTCTGCGCGAATCAGACTCGCAATGCTCGCTGTATGCCGATGGGTCCTCCCAGGCTGTCCCACCCCCGACTTCTTGGGCGCCGTCAGCGCGTGCTGCTTGACAGGCTCGCCCTGGCCCTGTGCACCCTCACGGTCCAAATTTGGCGAACGATACACGATGGGGTGTTCCTGGTCGCCCTCGTCTGATAGATCGGCCGACTCGGCCGTGTCGCTCAAAAACTCGTCCACGCCGACGACGGGACGCCGCGCCTCGAGATCGTACTGCTCGTATTTGGTCCGACCGCCAGGGCCGGTCGGCTGCGCGCGCAGCTCGTTGGGCATGAAGAGGTAAAAGAAGGCGGTAGCGAGGCAGGCACCGCCGACGACGTCGATGAGGTAGTGGTGGGTGAGGTACATGGTGCTCCAGTAGAGCACGCCGACGTACGTCCACACGTACCGTGCCGTGCCGTGCCAAAAGTGGGTGATGAAGAGGGCGCCGAGGGTGGCCCAGCCGGCATGGAGGCTCGGGAAGGCACCAAAGACGAGGGGGGAGTTGGAGAACATGGTCTGGTAGCCGTCGCTGCCAAAGAGGGCATCAATACGGGCGAGGCCGCCGGGCGAGCCGGGGACGTCGTAGGTTGCGGGAGTGAGGCCGTAGATGACTTCATACCAGGGGGCTGCACAGGGGATGAGGATCTGGACGAGGACGGCAGTGAGGTTCATGTAGCCAAACGTCTTGGCCCAGGTTTTGAGGGCGAGAGGGGGGCGGAAGAGCCAGAGGAAGAGGGAGAGGACGATAGGGTACGTGTAGTGGATGACGCCATAGGGGAGCCACGCGATGATATCGAGGACGGGGTGGGTGAAGCGAGTGAGGATGTCTGATATGTTGGCACCGTAGAGCACAGACTCGAGGGTAGGGAGGAGGACGACATGGACGGTGGGACGGTGGTCGGAGGGTATAAAACGGTTCGTGTAGAAGGCGAGGAACCACGCAAAGACGGGGGTCGCGGGAAAGACGAGCTGAGAGGTGAATGGGATGAGGACGGCGGTGGTGTAAAGGATCGGGATGAGGAGCTTTGCAGGGAAAGAGGGCACCTCCATGATGGTGAGCCAGAACACGGCGAGGAGGATGTGGAGGATGTAGACGGCATCCGACTTTGCGAACGAGTGTGCTTGGAGACGCGCGATCGTGTCTGCGGGCGAAAGAGACTTGTCGAGGCGACCGACCGCGGCAGAAAACGCAGTCAAGAGCGTCCTCAGTCGCAGCAACATTGGACCGTACATTTTGGAGCAATCCGGGTGCAAGAGAACCTTGCCGACGTGGGAACGCGATCAGTGTCGGGAACGCACAGCTCAACCACGATCGCCACGCACCAGCCAGCTCACAGGGCCGACAACGACAATGGCTGGCGCACTTGTCCCCAGAATGGTCCTCTTTGGATCTCAAACCACGCCGTCTGTAAGTTAGACGAGGCTTGCTGTCTCACGACCAGATCAGTCCCACCATCGATTTCTTTTAGAACCTCTGTGTAAGCACAGGAAGGGTGCTCAATTTGGTCGTGTGCGCTCCAGCGCAGAAATAAGTTCCTCCCCCCGTCGCTTCTTCCCAATCCCCCACCATCCCACAACCAAGAAATGTCCATCCTCAAGCGATTTAGCGTTCTCCAGGATTTATTCGTCTCGCTAAGGCTTGCCCTTTGGCCCACCCTTTGGCAGATATGGGCTGTACCTTCCCTCCTCTTCGATCCAACTGCGATTTCACACATATTCTTTTCCCACGTTTGGACCGCCTTTGGCGCTGGCATCGATGAGGATAACGTCCAACGCAGGACGTCTCTCATCACTCCGAATGCATATGGCGTCGTCCTCGACGTCGGCGCAGGTGAGCGCCTACATCTTCTCTTTCCTGCTCCCGCGCTCAGCCTTCTTTAAGGGTACGGTCACGCAATAAAATACCTTGACACCACTCGTGTGACCAAGTATGTTGCCCTGGAACCCAACGTTCTCATGCACGATGAAATTCGCCGTGCCGCGCACGCAGCTGGACTCTCTGAAGCAGCCGATACACTTGTCATTCTCTCTTGTGGCGCCGAGGATACCACCACCATCCTCACTTCTCTGGGCCGCTACCAACCCGTCGATACACTCCTCTCCCTTCTCACGCTCTGTTCGGTGTCCGAGCCACAGGAGACCATCAAATCACTCGTTACAGAAGTCCTCAAGCCTGGTGGACAGTTTCTCTTTTTCGAGCAAGTTCAGAATCCGACATCTCATGTTGCGTGGTGGCAGACGTTTTGGTCACCGGCCTGGGCATTGGCGTTTGGCGGGTGCAGGCTCGATCGCCCGACCCACGTGTGGATTCAGCAACTAGATGCGTGGGTGAACGAAGAATTGACAGGGATCGACGAGGACGAGGATAATTTGATCTGGCACCGTGTGGGGAGATTTGTCAAGGCGAAGTGACGTGAATCATGTGTGCGTGCACGGCCTGCTATGCTTTTTAGTGTTGCATACCCCGTTGGGTCATTTATTTGGGGATGCTAATACCTCCACGGGCGTGGTTCATGGTTTTGGCGCTCACTTTACCATTTTATAGTCTCGCTGTCACCAGTGCTGTACTTGAGACATTGCAAAAGAAACTTGGAACGCTTTGACTAGTTCGCCCATAAGTTCTGGAATGTGGATCGGCGGGCAAGACACGTGATCGCGATCTGCATCGCCACCTGCCACCACATCCTATCTGCTGCGGCCCCTCTTTCGTTTGGCACGAAATTTGAGGACCTAGTGCTTTTACTGACCTCTCGTTTCTTTCTATCATGGATCACTCCTCCAGGTGTGTTCAACGGCAGTTTTCAGTGCGGTGAATCCCTAGGGGTTTTTTTATCTTGTAGACCCAGGCGATTCGAAACGTTGCAGCTTCACGCCGGCCAAGTGCCAGACTCTGCGACAAGCGCTCGGGCGGTCCCCATATATTCTACGACCAGTTTTGTGTTTGACGATTCTGCGGTGCGTCGGAGCGACCCTGCGCTATGCAACCCGACATACCTACTTACACATTCCACACAGCATGCGGCGGACATTTTCGGTCTAAAGTATGTATGTTTAGGAGCTCTGCTGAAGAGCTGTGTACTAACCGACTCCTCGGCAGGACGTTCAGTCATGCCTATTCTCGGATTAGCAATCCCACTGTCGTGCGTCCCCTTTGTGTTGGTAAACAGGAAGCGCGCTCGTCATTGCGCGGGCTCTAACGTGGCACGCCTCCCTTTTTTTTCCCCCGTTTTCCAGGACGTGTTCGAGCAACGGATGGCGGCGCTCGAAGGTGGTGTGGCAGCCGTTGCGACAGCCTCTGGCCAAGCTGCTCAGTTTTTGGCGATATCGACCATCGCTGGTGCGGGCGACAACATCGTGTCTACGTAAGTGGCCGCTGTGATCCGGGGACTTGGTTGCTTGGGTCTCTCATCCAGCGAACAGGTCCTATCTGTATGGTGGTGTACGTTGATACTTTTTCGTACAACGCGTGCTGACCCGTATGTATACATGCAGACATACAACCAATTCAAAGGTAGATCAGGTTTGACCCGCCAGGACGCGTCGCTGATGGAGATCTGTGATAGTTACCTTTAAACACTACAACATTGGCGTCAAGTTTATCAACGGAGACAATCCAGCAGACTTTGCCGCGGCGATCGATGACAGGACAAAGGCCGTCTTTGTCGAGAGTATCGGTAACCCGAAATACAACGTTGCCCCGATACCAGAGCTCGCCAAGGTGGGTTGGCCAGTGAACGACGCGTGATGACACTGGGGGTTACTGTGCATTTTAGGTCGCTCACGACAATGGTATCCCATTGATCGTCGACAACACGTTTGGAATGGGTGGATATCTCATCCAGCCAATTTCTCTGGGTGCGGACATTGTCTGTGGGTAAAACTCGTCGCGTCCGTGATCAGTCTGGCTGATGTGCACATATTAGTGCACAGTGCTACTAAATGGATTGGTGGTCATGGCACTACGATCGCAGGTGTCGTCATCGATTCTGGTGAGACGATTATAGCCCTCGTTCCAGACGACCAACCAACCCATCCTGAATGATCAGGGAAATTTGACTGGACGCACAGTGGCAGATTTCCAGCATTCACGTCTCCGTCAGAAGGGTATCACGGGCTGCAGTTCAGTCAGACGTTTGGTCCGGCGGCATTTGCAGTGAAGCTTCGGGTGGAGCTCATGCGAGACATCGGACCAGCCCTGAATCCATTTGGCGCCTTTCTGTTGATCCAAGGTCTCGAGACGCTCAGCCTGCGTGCTCAGAGGCATTGCGACAATGCGCTCAATCTAGCGAGGTCTGTCTGGTTACTTTCACTCTCGAACCTTTGAGGATCTCGACGCTGGCTCGCAGGTGGCTTCAAAGGCACCCCAAGGTCGCGTGGGTGTCGTACCCTGGGTTGATCGGCCACGAGCACCACGAAGGAGCAAAGAGACTCTTGCGACCCGGGACATTCGGGGGCGTGCTGAGCTTTGGGGTCAAGGGAGGCGATGGTTCAGACATCGCGAGGCAGGTTGTCGACCGTCTGGAATTGGCGAGCAACCTCGCCAACGTGGGCGATGCCAAGACGCTCGTGATCCATCCTGCGTCGACGACGCACTCGCAGCTGACAGTGGCGGAGCGTGCGGCAACGGGGGTGACGGAGGATCTGATACGGGTGTGTTTTGACTTGGTTGTCTGGATGACGATGATGTTTGTGCTCACGGTCCCTTTGGGACGGCCGCTGTAGATTGCGGTCGGGATCGAACATGTTGAGGACATTATTGCGGATTTCGAGCAGGCGTTGGCGGGAGTACTCTAGGCGTTGGCGGCGATGAGCACATTCTTGCGTGTAATTGCACGACGTCGGCTAGCAAGCAACGGGATGGAGTTTCGGATAGTTTGCCAGGTCCGACGTGCTCGATGGACGGGGGCATCGGGCGAGATGGCGTGATCAGTTGCGATCAAAGACGACATCGCAGCATATATAACCGAGACCGACGGGCTCAGCAGGTCTCCCATCTCCTGTCCCTTCCTGATGGCCGATCCCAACAGGTCAGTCCCAAGATCACCGTACGAAACACGCAACGGTAAACACGCCCGCACAGACCACTCGAATTCGAGACCCTCCAGCTCCATGCAGGCCAAGTCCCCGATCCGACTACCAAGGCGCGCGCCGTCCCCATCTACGCCTCCACCAGCTTCGTCTTCAATAATTCCGCGGTGGGATTTCTCGAACCTGAGCCGATCGAGTGACAGTCTGACCAGACCGTCCATTGTCTAGCACGGCGCTGATCTCTTTGGCCTGAGGTGCGTCCGACAAGACCGATGCAAGACGTGCGAGCGCTGACCACGGGCAGGTCGATCGGCAACATCTACTCCCGCATCGGCAATCCCACCGTCGTGCGTCCGTTCCCACTGCTAACCCCTTGGCACGTGACGCGTTCTTTCCCTCCCTTTCGTTCACCAGGAAATCTTTGAGAATCGTATTGCAGCGCTCGAGGGCGGTGCGGCCGCGGTCGCCACCGCATCCGGTCAATCCGCCCAGTTCTTGGCCATTTCCGCGCTCGCAGATGCCGGCGACAACGTCGTGTCGACGTAAGTTCTCTCGTTCCTCCCACACTGCTTCTCATCACTTCGGTTTGATTAGCTCGTACCTCTACGGCGGGGTATGCACCGAATTTCATTTGATCTGATGTAACGCGTTCTCATCTCACCTCATCTTGCCAGACGTACAACCAGTTCAAAGGTTCGAATCACCCTCTGCACAGGCGTGCTGCTGACGGCAGTGTCCGTAGTGACGTTCAAGAAATACGGGCTCGGCGTCAAGTTTGTCAACGGAGACGACCCCAACGACTTTGAAAAGGCGATCGACGACAGGACAAAGGCCATCTTTGTCGAGAGTATCGGTAACCCGAAATACAACGTCGCCCCTATCCCAGAGCTCGCAAAGGTGGGCAGATTGTACATTCTTGGATGCCCGTTGACGATGGTCGCCCTCCGGCGGTATTAGATTGCTCATGAGCACGGAATCCCGTTGATCGTCGATAATACCTTTGGGATAGGCGGATACCTTCTCCAGCCAATCTCCCTTGGTGCAGACATCGTTGGTCAGTCAACTTGTCACGAGTATATCTATTTCATCGACATTTTCGTAGTACATAGTGCCACGAAATGGATCGGAGGTCACGGAACCACCATTGCAGGTGTCATCATTGACTCCGGTATGCACCTTCCTTGGCTGATAGACAACCTGACCAATCCCTCGCACAAGGCAAATTTAACTGGACCCGCAGCGGAAAGTTCCCCTCGTTTACGACCCCCTCGGAAGGCTATCACGGTCTGATCTTCAGTGAAACGTTTGGATCGATCGCGTACGCGGTCAAGGTTCGCGTAGAGCTGTTGCGCGACCTTGGGCCCGCATTGAACCCGTTTGGAGCCTTCCTCCTCCTTCAAGGTATTGAGACGCTCAGTCTGCGCGCTGAGAGACACTCCCAGAATGCCCTGTCCCTCGCGACGTGCGTCCAATCCCCCGTCTCCCTTCCATCCTCTGGTACTCACATGCTCCATACCTCTACTGTAGCTGGCTCGAAAACCACTCCAAGGTCGCATGGGTCTCGTATTTGGGCCTCGCGTCGCACCCGTACCATGAACGCGCCAAGAAGTTACTCCGTCCGGGCCAGTATGGGGGCGTGTTGAGCTTTGGCATCAGTGGCGGCGCTGCGAGCCAGCTGGTGGATTCACTCCGACTGGCGAGCAACCTCGCCAACGTGGGCGATGCCAAGACGCTCGTGATCCATCCCGCGTCGACGACGCACGAACAGTTGACCAGCGAAGAGCAGCTATCGACGGGCGTGACGCCAGATCTGATTCGGGTGCGTCTTTATGTCTTTCTTCGAGGGAGTAGATAACCCGTTGCTGACACCTGAGGCGGCGGCGATACAGGTTTCGGTCGGAATCGAACACATCCGCGATATCATTGCAGACTTTGAGCAGGCGCTAAACTCTGTGCATGTGGACAACAGCGCAAACGAATTATAAGGAGAAAGGATTTTTTATGCCGTCTCGTTGGCAACTCATGTATGTTGTCACGCGATATCAATGGACATATGTTCATGCATTTGTACCGAAATATTTTCTGGATTGTCGCACTGTGTTTTTTTTTATGCTGCGCTTTCCCGTACAATGCAGAGGGCAGTAGGGCAAGTAGGAGACCCAAATGACAATGACTTTTTTTCCTAAGCGAGGCTGAAACATCTCGTTAGACACTAGTGGAATACGCGACGATGTTGGTGTGTATGCCGCCCTATGACATGCGGTGTTTCTGCTGCTCAGACACTGGCGGGGGTCAGCATAGCAGGTTTCACGTTACACTAATGTTCCTGCTTTGGGTGAGCGCAAAACTGGCTGCCCTCTCTTGTGTATTGCTTTGTTGATGGGTTGTCGCTGCTCGTCCCACGCCCGATACTGTATCATAATGCATTAAATGAGGACGTTGATCGGAATGTCCACACTCGCCGTGGTGCTGCATATGTTCTTGTCCGTCACGCACCAAGACTGGACCTGTTGACTCCATACCGAAAGCCCAAACGATCTAGTTTAGGCCGTGTTTGAGCAGCGAAATGTCATGTTTCGCTTTCATGTTCGTGGTCATGTGCTGTCACGTGCAACTGCCAACGTGACTTGGGATTCCAACTTGGGGTTCTTCGGTGCCCAGGCCCGCTCTACGTTATCCATCCCCATGTCAAGATCAGCAAGCTCAACATCCAGCCATTCATTTCAGTCACAGGGGCCTGTTTCTTCTCAACCTGAGGGCAGTCAATATGTGAAACCTTGCAGGAAAGCTGCCTTTTGGACAGATGCAGAAACTGCAGCCTTACTTGACTTTCTTGCTCAACAACCACAAGGCAATGGTGGCAACTACAAAAAGCCAACATGGGTGGCAGCCAAATCTCACATGAAACCCAAGTTTCAGATCACAAAAGGTGGGCCCAAGACTGCAGATGCATGCAAGAGGTGATACATGCTAGTAAGATCATCTCATCACTATGGTAACAAGTTCAGATTTAACATTTCAAACAATTGGAATAGATGAAGAAGAGTTATAATGCTGTTGTTGACCTCAAGAATACCCTTGGATTCACATACTCAGAGAAGGACAGTGCTGGTATCACTCTAGTGCAAGCTGATGTATGGAATAGATATATCAAGGTGTGTATATTGCTGTATGATCAACAACAGTGCACACTGATTGGTTGCAGTCTCATAAAGCTGCAAAACCCTTCAAATCAAGTGGATTCATCCATTTTGATGCTGTTGAGCACCTCATGTCCAAAGTCAGCTGAGGCCAATATTTATCTTGAGGACCACAAGGCTCAGAGGTTACCAACCACTGTGACTCCACCAACAATTCTGTTACCACCAACCCCCAATCATCAGTGGCTCCCATTGACCCCAATTTCATACCATCTTCTGTGCCATCCAGCTTCTTGTCAGGTTCCCATGCAAACTCACCATCACTGTCTATCCTAACTAGTGTTAGCCACCCCAAACAAAAATCAGATGCTATATCTACTGTAGCATCTGTTGATGACTCAGAAGGTGGCCCATGCAAATGCTCTTGTCCTCTGTCAGCAACTGCTCAGGCACAGCAAACAGGCAGTTCTGCTATGGTAGACATAGCAGACTTGATGAAGGACCTTTCCAAACACCTGAGACTGCAACCAACAGATCTTGAAGTGGCAATAGACATGCTCAATGGACATGATAAATTGTTCACCTCACAAAAACTTGACATTTGTGATTATCTTGCTGATCTGAAGAATCAGGGTTATGCTATCATTTTCTGGAAGCTTAGTCTAGAAGAGAGGAAGGAATGGTTGACACACAGGCTGGTGAAACTGGAGCACCAATGAGAGGGCAAGATAGACATTGACAAATGATTTTTCTAGTCATATCACAGCCTCAACTCCTGTTTCTGTTCTAGACAATTGCTCATGTAGTAGTGTTATGCTTGGCATGGGTAGCGATGAGCATAGACTCAAGTAGCCCAGTAGGGGTCTGTAGTTCAGTGGTATCTGCACAAGGAGAGGACGAAGCTACTCCAAGGGGTTCAAGGTAAGAGTTGAAGAGGGCTCACTGGGTATGACCAGGGGAGGCTCAAGAGGATAGCCGATAGAGGCCCAAGGGTGTTACAATTTCATTCCTCTATCCACATGTCTTCCTACTATCTTGTCTTCGCCCCTCCCACTCCCACATCCCTGGTCTTTTCTTGTACACTTACATTCATGTTCTGTTGCTATGGAACATTCTCAAAGTATCCATAGTTCCTTTGTAGTCATCATGCTCACCCTTTTGTCCAATTCAACTCAGACTTCCACTTATAGTTCCCCTTTTGTCTTTTCTCTATATGGTACCTGGTCCGTGCATGGTTAAGTCCACTATATAAACCCTAGTCACGAACCATGTACCCCATTCTTGATCTATGCAATTTAGCGCTATCTTGAGTCACTCCTCAGTCTGAGTCCTCTATCTGAGTCCTCGCCCTTCGTCCTTAGACCAGTCTTTGACCGTACAATCCCCTAGTTCCCGTTGGGCTGAGTCATACCTCTTCGTGAGTGTCCTGCCCTTTGGCCAGTCCTAGTCTCCCCACTCAAGGTATGCCCCTGCATAACAAAGGAAGTGGCCAATAGAGGCCCAAGAGGGTGGCTGATAGAGGTCCAAGGGGGTGGCCGACAGAGGCCCAAGGGATGACTGGTGGAGGTCCTAGGGATGGCCTTATGGAGGCCTAAGGGTTCAAGGGTTGAGGCTAATATTTGAGTAAGACTAGCTTGGGGGCACAGGTGTCCGTGGCTAGGTTTATATACTTGAAGAGATAATGCACAGACCAAGCTATGCGGATACAAAAGGGGAAGGTCATGAGTCATTGGGAATCATGAGAAGTGAGATAAGAAGGAAGAGAAGCAGGGAAGAAGTTGCTAAGAGAAGAGAAGACAGTGAGTCAGAGGTAAGGAAGAATGGAAGTGAAGAGAAGCAAGAAGAAGAGAAAAGAAGAGAAGAGAAGGGAGATAAGAGGGGGATAAGAAAATGAGTCATGGTGAGTCATAGATAAGGGATAAAAGATAAGAGATAAGAGATAAGAGAGAATCAGAGGTGTTAAATGGAGAGTCAGGGTCGAGAGTAAGGTGGATGATGAGGGAAAAAGATAGAGGTAGACAGGAAATCGTAACAAGTAGTAGTATGCGTTATGTTACATGCATGTTGACTTGACATACCAAATCATTCTCAAGTACAAGCCAGAACTTCAACTATCGTAATCTACATCATACAAGCCCTTGTTGGTAATCATCCCACATTTCCTGTGCAATCCCATCCCAATGTTGATCAGCTTGCCTTCATTCTATAACATCTGCTAGCCCATCACCAAGCACTCCAATTTGCTCATCTACAAGTCCCCCATCCATCAGTATATCTAATTCTGGAAGTTCAGGGTCAAAAAAATCCCCTGGGTTATATCAGTGAATGAAATTGTGAAGTGCACATAGCACAAGAGAAAGCTTGGCCTGAACATTCATATCATATTTGAGGGGGATCTGGAGTGTGTAAAATTGGCACTTCAGAACACCAAATATGCACTTGATGGTATTGTGGAGTGATGAATGTTGTAGATTGAATAACTCCTCACAGTTTTGAGGTCTAGATGATTGATGGTTAGTATGTATAGTGAATAAATTAGAAACCTACTGTAGACATGCTTGACACCATTCTTTGAGATGGTACTGGACATCATGGTATAGAACCAGAAGTGCATTTGATGTTCCAAATCCTGTATCAGCAAGCAGATATTTGCCATGAGGAATTGGTGGATCTTCAGTATGGACATCATTCCATAATGTTGCACCCACAGCTAATCCATCCACCTTACTAAGTACATATATGAAAAAGAAGTCAAAATTGTATAAAAACAAGCAGTTCTGGGATAGGAAGCCCTTCTGATTGCACATGAAGGGCTGGTCTTCAACACTGGCAAATACACAAATGTGTATACCATCAACAGTGCCAATACAACCATGAAAAAAGTGGAAGCATTAATCATCAGCAATTATTTGTGAGACTGGTGTATCTGTTGTTGGCAATTTGACCTGCAAAGGATAGAATGGCCTGCCTGCAAAGAAATATAGAGCATGCTTGAAGTACCTTGTGTAAACATTAGATCACACAAGACACTTCACACTGTGACTGGCTTATTGATCATGCTGGATGAATGCTGAAATCTCTCAGCAACGTGCCATGATGACAATCCTGTGATGCATGTATACAGGAAAATTCCAAATTGCTCCTCAATGGACAACCCATTCCATGAGTGTAATCCCTTGATGGGTCACTACCTGAACAAGGCAATTGAACATGTCATGTCCAACTCCAAGGCATGTGCATATGTGGTTTGGATGTCCATTCAAGAGCTCTAGCATCCAACCTTCCCCAGTGAGAATGGATGTATGGTATGGGATCCAGTCTGTGTGCATAAGAAACAATGTGTTGTAGTAGGAAGTCACCTGAATGACTATGAGCAACAAAAAAGAGATGAGGCAGTGGCAGCAGCATTCCTCTTGAATATGCTGAGCTTCGAGGTTCATGGCGATATCAATAAAAAGGCTGTGAGATAATCCCAGTGGCAGTGTGAGTCATGTTGGCAGTTGCACGTGACAGCACATGACCACGAACATGAAAGTGAAACATGACATTTCACTGCTCAAACACGGCCTTACAGTGTCAACGCGCCCCAGGCTGTCGGTCATTTCACACACCCTTCTTACCTTGACTGTACGGACAGCCCGAACACGCAGATTTTGTCATGTAGGAAGAGGGAATCGTGTTGGTGGCCACGTTCCATATTCTGATCTGAGTCATGAGCACTTGGACGATCCGAATCATACATGCCCATAGTACAGTACACATCAGCAAATCACTTGTTCTGTACAGAGCTGTACAGAATACTGTATAGCGCAAGTGATTTGCTGATTGGCACTTCTCACCAGCGTCTCGTTAGCCATCGGGGTTGCTGACACGCTGCATTCCGTTCTCGGTGTCGACCTTGCAAAGGAGGCGCTGTGGGACACGCGCAGTCGTGTGAGCAGGTGAGTGCCGCCAAGGGCTCGGCCTTTGGTGATGCAACTACCTGGCCAGGCTGAAGTGCATCACGATAACGAGTGTCGTGGTCACCGTGACCGTTCGGGACTTTGTCATTTGCGCACACAGTGTTTAGTTTCGTCTCGGTTACGAGCACCTGCTCTAGTGGCCGACATTGCAAGGGCTCACCAGTCCGTGGCATCTCTCAGGCTTCTTCGTCGTTTGAAAACTCCCAGCGGCGGAGCACCCAAATATGCTATACTGAATTCGCCACCATCCGCCGACGAGCAGCCTACCGCGCATACATTCGCAAAGTGTCCCGGCCGAGGCGCCTAATTGCATAGATTCCTCTTTGACACGTCGAGGACACCATCCGGTTGCTCGTCAACGATACGACGTTTCATGCACATCCCGTCTGCTTTGTCGCTCGTCGCTAGGGTCTTTCGGTGAGTAGAGACTGTCCCTTCTTTCTTGGGAAACAGCTGCCAAGGTTGACATGGATACGCTTCTCGCCGCGCTCGTCACTACATAAGAGAGGTGGAGATAGGGAGTCCATCACATACGTTCAGGGTACGCTGTTCTTATTTGTGTTTTTTCATATGAGATAGGAGCTGCTACTTCGATGGCAACGTCCGACGTACAACAAAAAAAGAGAAGCACAGTGGTTCGTATAAACAAATCTCTTGTCCTCCCTCTCTGGCGTTTGGCTTGCGATGGCCCCCTGCCTGCTCAGCTCCGAAACGACATCGTGAAATCGCACCGACCATCATCTGCGCTCTCCCCGCTCCGAATCGCTCGCCAGGCCTTGCTCCGATTCTTCAATCTGCATCGACGGACTCTTCGGGAGGGGCAATCCCGCCACGAGGATCGACGACGAGACCGGTGGTGAATTCTGTGTCCCCGTATCCTCGGAGGACGCGGCTCGTCTGTCGACGAGCACGTTGGTCGCGCTGACCGAGGCATCTGGCGTGCATTGACAACGACGGTGCATTGGCCCGAGCCAGTCCTCGAATGGTGATGGTGTACGGTCAGGTTGAGCGGGCTGCGACTCGGATGGCGAGGGCGAGACGGTGACGACAGAGCCGGTCAATTGGACGTGGCCCTCTTCAAGTGCGCAAACCATTAGCGGAGCGAGGTTGAGCGTGATCCACGCCAGGGGATCTCATTCTGTTTTCGCTACATAGGTATAGGAGTGAGGTGCACACACCGAAACAAAGCGTGCGTAATCACCGATCCGTCGAGCATAGAGACCACTCTCCACAGCCCCTCAAGAAGCTCCAGGTCACACCAGCCATGAACGTAGGTGTCGATCTCTCCCTAGCAAAGGCGAGTCGCCAATTGGACGAGGTCCGTGAAAACAAACACCTTCTACCTCCACGCCCACCGGCTCCGACTCAACCCGGACAACGGGCGTACCAGGTGCAGGTTTTTCCCTACATGCACGTCCAAACTCAACAGCACTGTGCCAAACGGCGCCGCGATTGGTGCAGTCAACTTGAGGGTGTCGGACCGACCCCGCTAGGTGCTAGTCGCTTCGGAAAGCCTATCGGCCCGTCGACGCGTTGACCCGAGAAGTACCCGATCGCGAAAAAGTTGACCGTCCCCAAGTAGTGCACCTGCCCGTCATTCTTTTGTACGCACGTTAGCGATCCACGGATGAGCAAGCCATTTTCACGAATTGGCGCGCGTTCCTCGCGCTCCATGACCTCACCCGGAACCCGAATCGTCAACTTGGCGGCATAAAAGAATGAAAGTACCGATACATAACAAGGTGTCAGTTGTAGCAGCCTCTACGCTGATCAAATCAACAAACCGACAACGAACGGTGACCTGGCACTTGCCCTACACACCTCTGAATACTGGGCAAGTCGGCTGGGATCAGATATTCCTCCTCGACAGCGCTCCGAGACTTCCTGTAGCTGGATGAAATCCACGAAGTCGTTCTCTTCTTTATAAAAGAGACTGTCCATCACAGACGCAGTGAACTCGAGTTTGACGAGGCATGATTGATGGGTTTCTAGGCTCAGAACGAAACCTCTTCTGCACTCATGACAGATAATCGTCGTTTCTTGTCGCCGGGCTGAGGGGTATACCGACTCGTCGAGAGATTTCAGACGGCAGCGGATTCGATTGTTGAGTACCTCTCCCATGAGCCGCAGGTAGGCCTTTTGGTTGGGTGCCAGGGTCCATTTGCGAGCGTGCCCTGCCAGACCGAAGCGATTCAACGAGCAATCGATTGTCGGTTTCGGAGAGGTCGGAATTTTACGTGCGCGCTCCATCTTGCTTTCCAGAGGCAATGATTCCGGTGGGATCGGAAGGGGACTTTTACCAGCATTTCGGACATGATCCGCAGGACGCACGTCGTCAAAAAGGGCCTGAAAATGTTGATCGGACACCATGTGCGCTTTTAATATCGACTTTAGATTAGTCCTCGACGACGATCGTGCGCTTGATGGTAGTTGTTTAGGACATGCGTTAGACGGTGAACAAACTTCTTGCTTGCCGAACATGGGTTTGTTCGTGAGCGTCTAGGAAGTGGCGACAACGAAGCTGTCAGGTTCACCTCAAACAGAGGAAGTCGAACAATTTTGTGAGGTCGGAGGAAGACGAGCGGCACTTGATGAGCGACTGGGACCAGGCGCAGAAACACAGTATCACTGAGGATTGGCAGAAGATGGGGTTCCATGAGGCCGAGATCGCCAAGCCGACTTCTGCGTCTGTTCCGACTCGAGTCGTCTGCGTGAGGGAACATTCGTACGATGCATTAGAGCTGAACAGGTTGGGACCCTATTGGACAGGTGTCAGAGGCGTTCGAAGCAGCGTTGTGTCATCGTCGCAGTTCGGAGGGTAGGGCATGCCTGCTGCGGTCGCAAAATACGAGGGCGGGAAGAACTGCGACGGCGTTGTCGGCGTCCGCAACGGCGCAGGCGAACGCGGCTTGGCTTTCGGTTTGGATGGGACCATGGTGGTAGTATTCCGAGCTCTAACTAACCCAACCTTGCCTTGATGCACCCTACGACGTGGGCCCCATTTCTCCCCGCGCTCGTCCTCAACGCCCAGTCCACGCTGATATGGTTGTGCCCCGCCGCGATGTACGTCTTCTCGAGCTTTCTCCCGACCTTCTCAAGCTTATCCCTGATCTCGTTCTCCATCACGTCCTTGGTCTCCACTCGGAGCCAGTCTGGCTCCGCTCTGCCTGGATAAGCAATATATCTGGAAGCGCACGCGCGTCCTCTTCCACAAGAGCTGCCCACAGGCCGCGTGGCTCCCTCTTCTTCTGCTCTGCCGCACCCCCCGAAATAAGAGTTGACACTCTCCGCTTACGCCAAAGTACCATGGACTGCCGTTCAACACTACCCCATGGACTTTCAATCCCACTGCAGCTGCTTTCTCTGCCAGACTCGTCTGCAGCAGCGGTACAGGTGGAGCACGAGGGTGTGCGTGGCGCCCGCCCAGTGTCCCAGGACGAAGACGTACCTCAGGTCCGGCTTCGTGGGTCGATCGCTCTGCCCGCCACCTCCGCCGCGTGTCCCGCGAGGGCATCTCGAATGGTCTCCGACACCGCTGGAAATCGTACTTCGGGTACGAGCCGATAGTCGTATCACGTCCATGGTAGTGACCAAGCTGCGGTAAGTATGGGGTCGAATTAGAGGCCACTGCGCGTAATACATTTGTTGGGTCTCGGCCATTCCACACCTGTACTAATCAGTAAATGTTAAACAAGCAGTGCAAGGAACCCAAGTACCTAAGCAGCGACAAAATTAGATTTCTAAGCAGCCGCAAGTGTTCCAAGCACGCAAGCAATTCAAGCACACAAGTATATTCTGACAAATGTATGTAGTAGAGCTGTAGGTACGGAATATATACCGAAACTTGATAGCCTTGAGGAAGGGAAGTAATGAAGGGGTACTGAGGGCAGAGGCTACTAGTATGACGGATAACACCCGGGGGATGGTGTTGCGTCAGTGCGGTCAATGTCAGAGTGCATGGTGGAGATCATGTGAGCAAGACCTGCGGCTTTTGTTGAATCTGGCGGAGGGCGAGTGTAGGGGTGGTGGCATTGATGTCGAATGCGAGTGGCCGTGGTCGGATTGCAGCGAGCGCAGGATGTTGCACCGCTGCATGCTCTGTGGTGGGGAACTGCGGTTGGCGCAGGTGCCGTGGCGGACGGGGGCACTGTGGTAGTCGGCGTGGGTGGAGGCGGCCCAGCATTGGCTGTGAGGGGTGGCGCAGGGAGAGATCCTGATCCGTTGGTCACTGCGACGACGTCAGTGCCATGCGACGCAATGGGACCTAATCACGCACTGAGACCAGCAGTCGGGCTTTCCCCTCTTCATCGGTGTGCCTGTGACGGGCGGTGCAAAGATGTGCGTTTGATACATCCGTTGTTCGCCTGGCTGTCCAAGGGGACCAGGTGTGGGCCCTGAGACGTGGCCGACGATGGAACGCTGGCCGTTGGGCGTCGGGGCGTGGTTTGGGTGCTGCTGCTGGTGTGCGATAACGGCGCGTGGGGACTGGGGCTCGCCGCAGTGACGTTAGTCGTCGGTGGATACCTCGAGGAGCATCTCATCGAGGGAGAGGGAGGAGCGGGAGGACAATCTCGAGTGTGGGCGAGTGGTGGGGTGACATGGGGGGGTGACATGGGGAGGGGGGTGACGTGGGGGGGTGAGGGTGGACTGGAAG
>JBBPLV010000231.1:0-26576 GCA_038089975.1 Boletellus ananiceps | reverse complement strand
GGCGGCGCGTTCGGCTTCTGGCCATGCTTCCGCCTCGGGCCGCTTGCGCTCGCGGCGGTGGTCCTCGACGTTGGACGAGGTAAACGAGTAAGGTGTCCTCGCGTCGTCGTCCTCCATCGCGCGCGCTGGCTAGAGCTCAGACTGGAGTATCCCCGTTGCGGCGCACTGTGCTCGCCCATCGGATTTTGAACGACGGCGGTGCCGGTTACTTGGCATAATAGCGTACAAAGAGCGGTGTCCCAACGGATCAGAAGACGGGGTCCGCGGTGAGCAAAGGGGGCGGGGAAAAGGCGTCCCAATCTCGTAAGTGGCAGCGGCCCGGGTCAACATCTCAGTGTTTTCCCACGCCTTCTTGTTCAGGGGGGTTGCTGCGGCTTTCCACAACATTGAACGTCGTTCTTGAAGCTATGTGTAGGACTTTGGAAAGCTGCCATAATCAATGCTGGGCAAATCAGTGTGAACAGCGCTCTCTTGTTGTGATGAAGACTCAACCGTGTGCCGTACCTGGATGCAGACATATTAGTGCACAAGGACTGTGGACAACGGATCTCAAAGGCTCGTTGAGCGGGGGTAAGCACTGGAAACGCAAACAATTAGCAGTACCAACTAACCTGGTCAAGTCTGGTGTCCCAGGAGACTCGCATGATTGCCTCGACTTGACTTAATCCTGGTAGCACAGTCGTACGTGCTCCAAACCATCTCGTCCAACAGGCTACAGACTATATACAAACCACGCACTACGATCCCCAAGACCTTCTGGCTCCTCTTCCTTCGAATTCACCCGCCGCCGCCTCTCCGCTTTCAAGCAGTTCTCCCGCCAAAGGTACGCCACGTTGGCCGTCGACAAGATCACCATTCCGATCGACATGACGATAAACGTTATCGTGGCTGACGTGTAGTCGGGGGATGGGGATAAAAATCCGAGTAGCCAGGTTGCAAGGATGCCGCCTAGTTCGGTCATCATGAAAGCCACGGCAATTGTGGTCGCGCGTCGCGTGTGCGGAGCACTGTTGTTTGCTGCCCACGCAGACAGTGCTGGCACGGCGCCGAATGCACCAGGGACGGAGAAAAAGAGGGATGCATAGCGTATGCGGCTAGACACGCTTGCTATATAAGAGCGTCAGTGGGACATCCGCCCTCTCCTAGCAGACTGTTGCAACATGCCATAATACATAGTGAAGCCGACCATCGCCAAGATAGAGAAAACTATTGTGGTGTATCCGCGACACTGGTATTGGTCCGATATGATGGACGAGGTAACCGACACTGTGCGGTATAAGCAACCATCATGGAGTTCGTGGCCAAAACACGTACGAACAAACGCGACTACATAAGGAGGGACACTCATGAGCTGAGCGCGGTTGCCTGCATACCCAAGACCAGCAACGATCGTTGGTTCAAAGCTGCCATGAGACATGTCATGTTGAAAATGGATTTGTGACACTCTTGAGCTTACAAAGTCAAACCGAATACTATCGTGCCTAGCATTGCTGTTGTCAGTCAAGCGGGAGCCAGGAGGGTATGGTTATTACCGCTGAAGAAGATGATGGCAATGAGGAGCCACACGTGTAAGGACTTGGCACACTTAGCGACCTCGGTCCAACTAAATCTATCCTTTGCATCATCGTCCGACACAGAACCGGTATGTTTCAGGATCGAAACGACATATTCCCGTTCTGTCCCCGTCAAAAAGCGTGCCTTTTCAGGTGAGCGAGGAAGAACAAAGAACGAGATGACACCAAAGACAACGGCAAATACACCCTCCTGTCAGCTCGATGAGTGTTGTTTCACGAAACAGCCAGCACATGACATACTAGGATGAAGATCCATGCCCACCCAGGCTTACCGCCCTGTCCATCCATCCGATTAATGGCAGCAGCTAGTAGACCGGAGAAAGCGCCTGCCAATGACCCCAACGCAGCGTAAGTCGCAATACTGAGAGACATCAGACAATACACTGCCGCGGTCATTTGATGCATACCGTATCTGAAGTCTCCTTCGAGGATAAAAACAAGAGAAATAGAGGACGAGACAAGGGGTAAGACCACCTAGCGTAATGATGAATGGAGGAAACAAAAACGGTAAATGCCCAAACCTTCAAACAAACCCAAGAAGAAACGACATGCTAACAACCCAGAATAGTTGTGAACCAGACCTTGGATGGTCCCAATGAATCCATGCCTGATGTCGGGGTGAGGGTGATGACCACTCACCTTGTGAAGCAGAGGCCAGTCCAAACAGGGTGACCGTTGCAGGAAGCATAAGATCAGGCCCTACGTGCTACAGTGGTGTCAAAAAGGATGCCCAGCTGTATTGTCAATGGTGAAATAATTTGCCTTCAGAAGCCAAGTGAATGGAAATTCGGCTGCGATAAAAGAACTGATATATCATGGGATGTGAATGAACCACAACCATTTGCACACGTACACATATGTCACCGTCAGAGCCACGGAGTACTATAAGGAATTGCTCAGTTGCACGTGAACCGCAGAAAGCCTTTGACGTGCCTGATAATTCGACATTGCCAGTGCCTTTTGCAAGCCAGCCACGCGCGCGTTCGCGATGTTGCCCCTGTCCTACATACCATAGATGGTTGAGGTGCATGGAAACAACCAAGAAAACGTACTATGCTGGCAAGCAAACAGAAGATGGTGCATAATGGAAGCAATCGGCAATCGAGTTTCCTCCAAACGATTCTGTCTACCTCGCTCGGACTACTCATACTGTAAGGTTGGTAGTGAGACAGACCCTGGGTTGAAATCCTGGCGTATATGCACTCACCGCATGGTCGCAAACGGGTAGCAATGACGAGACTGAGTGGCCGTTTAAAGGTAAAAAGTTTGCTCGGCTGCACGCTGCCGGTTCCCGCCGACGCCCATCGATGATATGAAAATATTGCTCGCCACGGGTTTTGAGTCCACATAAGTGTGGCTTCGCTGTGATAAAGCCTACTGTAATATTGAATGGCGTACGTGATGGAACCAGTCCGCATCAGACGCACCATCAGGCAAAGAAGGCTGAAATGAAGGCTGGCAGCGGACAACGAACCTGACTCGGACACACTTCAACTCGTCGTCCGCCTCGTCGGTTCGCATTCCGCCGTTCACAACAATCCCGACTGGCAAGAGGTACTTGTTGGCCGCGATAATCAGCTTGGAATAGTCCGACATTTTAGGCGGTAAAGCACTGAAGTTTGGGATCTTTTCCCTCCGGAGAATTTGTCGGGTCGCAAGAACATCCACTTTTAGATCACATGCGCAGGAAAGTGGGGTCTTTGACTCATCTTTTTCTCTCACCCTCCATCTGCTTTCCGCTTCCAGCCTACTGTCTCGTCAAGGGTACGCCAAGTCGGCCGTCAACAGGACTACCGTACCAGTGGACATGGAAGCCAGCGTGACAATTGCCGCTGTGTAGTCAGGCCTCAGGGCCTGGGGATATGTATATCCAAAGAGCCGGATACCAAAGGTGCTGCACACTGCTTCTACAAAACGTGCCAGGGACAAATAGTAAAAAAAGGGGTGCATATGGACATGGCTCGATATGATCTATGAGTGTTTGCGTCCATCAGAAATGCATGCCCTAGCATACCATAAATCATAGGTGCAGCCAATTATCGGAAAAGAATATCAGGTTGTACCCGCGACACTGGTAGCCATGCGGGTTGACGCTCGAGATGACAGCCACTTTATGCCGTGTCAATGAACGCCAGTGTTCGGACGTACAAGCAAAACCAGGCGCATATGGAGGTACGCTCGTAAGCTGAGCATGACTGCTTGTGTATCCGAGATTGGGGACGATCGTCGGTTCGAAGCTGTTGTTGTGGATGTCGGATTACTAGTAGGAAGAGAATCAATAGGCTATACTCACCAAGTTAGACCAGACACTGGCACTACTTATCCTCAATCTCGGTCACGGTGAGATGCATATCACGTGGCTTGTAGGGCTGATCGTCACTGCAGCCGTGGCGGGAAGCATGATATCAGGTCCTACATATTGCGATGACGAAAGAAACGAAAGGTTGCATTATCGATGATGCACTGTTTACTTTCAAGAGCAAGGTGGATGGAAGGCCAGCGGAAATAGTACGAGCACTGATGCACTGTGGTCAATCAATACTGAAGGTCACGAATATTTGTGCACGTACATGGCAAGTTGCCGTCAAAGCTATACTGTGAACTGATTAATCTAGAATACAGATCACCTAGACCGCGTCACATACTTGATAATTTGACCATTCAAATGACAGTTGAACGTTGACAGCCAATCACCGTGCATCTGCGATGTTTCCGTGATCCTACATATAGCATCCATACTTTCAAGCACATCGGGAAAATACCATGTTTGCAAGCACAAACAACATGGTGCATGATGGAAGCACCTGTCCACCGAGCTTTCTCCGGACAGTGTCGTCCACTGGCAACACAGCAAGTTCGGCTAGCAACAATTCGTCCTCGAGCTCGCCAAGGTTATGTAGACCGTATGAAGTACTTACTATGGGATCGGTCATTGTGTAAATTGGGTCAAAAGTGCATCAAACACGAGGGTGCGTATGTACCCACCGTTAAATCAGGCAAGGGATAACGAGGGCAGGGAACAACTGCTAACATCATGATATACCGAGTGTTGGTCCCTGACATTACCACTCAGCACCTGAAAAAAGAGTAGTGACGGGGCGTATCATGACACCCTCCAAGACGGCGGCGAAGCCATTGTGGTATTGGTTGATGCAGCACGACATCATGCCCACGCCGATAACACTAATTTAATCCGATGCGCAGCTCTTATTATCTTCCAAAACCAGACTTTTCAGGTGAGAAAGATCAGAGGATAGTAACCATTCTGAGCGACAACAAACAAAGTATTTATCTTGTATTTTCTCAATAGAATATCTTCATCCGACTCGCTCATGGGTAACTGTTGTGAACGGAGCCTGTTTACTCAAACATTGCTTACTGCACTCTAGTTGTAGCGTTACGTTTTGAATCATGAACGGGATAATTCGGCGCACCGTGACATGGTCCACACTACCCACGATGTCTTGACAGATCTCTAGTTACAGAATATCAGAACGGCAGAGTGGACAGCTCGACGAATGACTCGATTTAAACCACTATCCGGATCCCGCGCCAGGTTCAGATTCCGGAGCACAGGTGAAATATGAAATAAGCTTGCCTTGTACAGACAACTGGCGTGGAATCGGTTCTTGCATGTTTTGCATGGTTTTTGGGGTAAGCTTGCGTCCATCACGCTAATAATACTGTGTGGACAATCATAAACAGGCATGGCGACAAGCTAGGGAAATGGAAATCATACGAGTAGCATATCGCACATTCCACTTGTCCCGAAAAGTGAAGAGTCACATTCTTTGTGAACAGTGTTAAGCCGTCGACGATACGGCCATTCTGTTGGAGACGGGTCAAGCTAGGTTTCCCGCTGCAATCGTCCAGCTCACCTGTTGCCATACGACTTGCTGTACTCCAAGTACCCAGGCTCTCCACTTGTCCTCTGAGACACCAACCATCTTAGTGTCCCTCACCTCAAGCCTGTGCAGAGGCCAGTCGTTCGGCATCCGGATGGAGAGCTCGAGGGCCTGTTCATCAACCACGTATGACGCCGTCACTTCGCCAGAAGCGAGGGAAACCTTGACGGTTAGATTTTCTGTTGTCAAGAGCTCCGACGAGGCATCAGGCTGTCGGACTTGCGCTAATTCGGCCTTGATGATACCAGGTGAAAGGTATGATGACGTGTAGTCAACAACCCGCATAAGGAGTTGTTTATCAGTACAGTCTGAGATCCACGAACGGATCAGGGCCGGGACAGTGAGGAGAGCCCGATGGTAGAGGTGGGCAGCTAGCAGTCGCAAGCTCAGTGAACTTTCAGGTTCGAAAGCTATCCAGAGATATGAACACCAGCTCGAGACAAGTTGAAACATGCACATACTCTCGAAATAGAATTCGTCTACAGCCCACGCGTCCAACTTAAACACCCGTTTTCCACCGCTGAACAAACCAAGAACATAAAAGATATTCGGGATGAAATATTGAGGAACAATGTCTATGCTTCGCAAGTGGTTGAAGTAGCTTGAACGAACTTTCATCGACTGTATTCGGTGTTAGAATCGGTTGGCTGCAGCGTCACTGAGGTCACATACGCACCGCATCAGTAAACAAATCAAACACGATCATCCATGCAAGCAGGTATCCAGACGCTTCCTTGCTGTGCGTAATTGACTGTTCGTCCAGGTCAAGTGGCTCCCCTGAGTCAAGATTTTGTTGTAATATGGCTAGGAGCTCGAAAGGTAATTCTGGCTTCACCGTATCCTCCGTGTCGACGCCAGCTTCAATGACATAATGTTCCGTTCGCCTCCGAGCAGCATTGCTGAGTAAATGGTAGCCCATTCGCTGGACTTCTTGAGATTGGTCGCTCAGTAGATGGCACATCTGCGATGTTTTTGTCGATATGAAAGAATAGCTGGAAAGATATCCATCCTTACAGTTGGCAAAGTCTTCTCATCCATCGTGGTATACGGCATGTCTTGCATGATAGACAAAGCCAACTCTCGACACAATGCACGTGGTTCAGAATAAGGCATTCCGACTACATTCCATCAGCCCTTGCATCAACCAGAATCGAGATCAATTGCTCACCCGTATTTACCGCAACCAAATTCCTGACAAGTTCCATCACAGTCACTTTCCTCTCATCCCAGCTTGCGCGAAGAGGTTTATTCGTCGATGCTAAATCACCGATTGCAATTACAAGTCTCAGTGTTCTTCCGAGAGTCGTCAGCGTTGAGCTATCTTCTAGCGAGGAGTTCTACTTGGGGTCAACACCATTACCACCGGAAGTATATATGACGCACCTCCAAGTTATTCTCGATGACATCCCAGATGAAATCCCAATGGGATCCAGGGACGTTCTGCAAGATTGGAGCAAGATGAAAAAATATCAGCGTCATGGCACTCTCCACGTCCTCGTCAACACCCTCTCCGTCGTCCTCGTCGGCAGCGACCCACGCCTGGCACGCCTTCATCACGTTCACGGCGCGCTGTTGCGGGAGGAAAACAACGTCAGAGTCGGGGTCCGGTGCCATGGCAGCCAGTAGCCGCAGGGTAACGAGACCTGTTGTAGCTGCTGCGCTGGGGCGAATACCAATGAGCGAAGCAGCTAATTCGTTACGATATCTGTCGAGTTTCGGAAGCTCCGGCGCGTGGGTAGCAATGGAAGCCAATATGATGATGCTGGTCTGAGGAGCTATAAAAACAGTGGACAGATCAATGATGGGGAACTTCAAATGCGGAAAAAAAGGCATAACTTACCTGTCTTTTCCAACCTCCTCGCGAGGGTCAACCACAAGTCAGCATCATCCTTTGTAGCATCATTGAATAAGTGCTGAAGCACGATCCCGAGCACTGCTGCGTCCCTCACAGTGTCTCTCTCCATGGCGCAACGAGCGATTGCAATAACGAAGGATGCTATACTCCCATCCTCGTGAGAGGCTGGGCCACCCTTGCTCATAAGCGAATGGACAACTTTGGTATGCATACCGTCCTCTGGGCGACCCAGGAGATAGGTCGTCAGCGATTTGACCTTCTCTACAACATCCTCCAGATGGTTCCTCGTAACATCAAAGATCACGAGGTTATTCCGTACGTCCACTACGCGGAGGTATTCGTTTGCGTAGAAGCCAAGGACGAGAATGTGTCGTAGTGCCCAAAGATTCAACCGCGCGGCAGTACGTGAAGCGATGAGGTATGTGAATAGAGCAAAAGCAGCGCGTGCATACTTCCTGCATGTTGAATTTGAAGGGCTAGGTGTTTGCGAAATGGTTGGGAGCGTAGGGTCGAGGAGCGCTAAGCTGGGAGAAGTGGTCGAAGAAGGGAGGGAATAGGATTCCAACATTGTCTCAAATTCTTCGCGCGACGGGAGAATGTCTCTCAGGGGGTCGATGTGGATACCTGGAGGTGAGGGAGTGATGCACCGGATGATGTGCTCGGGCCTGGGTGATGAATTCAGTTTAACTATAAGAAGTAAGCATATATGCTCACCTCGTCTCTGCTTCGTCGTCGACAACGATACCTTTCAGTCTGTCCTTCACAAGGGTACCAGCGACGACTCTCATCACGTCCTTCTCACCTCCTTTGGAAATCCAAAAGTCCCAAAGCGCCCTTGCATCTTCTGCCCACCTGCTGCTAAATGCTTCTCCTTCATGGGGTATGACATAGCCAAGCAAGAATATTCCTGCATAGAGCTCTATGCCAATGTCCCCACTGAATTCATAACCCGAATCGACCAATTTCCTCACAAACCCCACAGTAACGCTAACCTCGATTTGGTGTCCTTCCTCCGGTTCAGTTGAGACCACACCAACGTTTCTCAGTCTTGCTTCTGCAGAAGTGGCAACGCTACTCGAAAGCATGGAGACGATTGTGCCCAAACAACCGGATGAAATGAAGGGTGCTGAAGACATCGGTGGCTTAGAAGCAAGCCAGGCACAGATAAGTGAAGTGCGATACCAGGGATGCCCAATAATCTCGCCACTGCGGTATCCATATTTCCGTGTGTACCCGTTGTCATTGCAGTGCTTACCAGACGTTCTACTAGTTCGTCCATTGTCGTATTTGCTCCTCTTAAGTGCACAGGAAGGGAGGCGCCAACTAGCGGGGACAGCGACGACAGGGCAGCATCCGCAGAAGATGCAAGCGCACCCAGAAGCACCGTCCAAAAGGTCTGCGTCTGTAGCTCGCCCTGCAAATGATTGGCAGACATAGTTCGGTGTCGGAGGTACGCCAACACTCCTTGCATTGACACTTGCAGAAGCGTTACAGGGTGCGCGACAAATATGGCGTCAATGCGAGAGGCAATGGACTCGTCGTCGAAAAGCGAGGGTCCAAACGTATCCATGAGCTTCACTAGTCCTGCCAAGGATTCCTTGATGGTGTCCTGGTCGAAAGAGCCCAGGGCAGTCTCTAGAGCCTTGACGACCTTCCGTATATAAACTTCTACTACGGAACGTGTCTTTTGACCTGCGTGAGTATCTGGCGCAAACGTGGAAGTGAAGAGGTGGAAGAAAGTAGGTGCTAGGTCTAGCGTATCATGAGAAGTGGGGATCAAATCAAGTATGGTTGAACAGAACGCTTCGAAGGCCGCGTCGAAGAAATCTGTAACCCTAGTCAGGACTCTGCAAGACCGAAGCTTACGGTAGAACAGTGGACGTCAACGTACCGCCTCCGACCTTCCCAAGTCTTTCTGTTGCGCGGGCTATAATCCCAGCAACTTCAGTCTCACCGACCCGTAGTCGCTTGATGACGAATTCACTCCATAGGAGGGAGAACTGGGATGCGAGGAGACTCCTTGCATCCTTACTTTCGCGCGCTGCTATCATATGTGTCCCTCGTCGAACAATCAAGACTAAACATTCACTGATTGCCCTGAGCCAAGACAGTGCTGCCGCCCGTTTATCGAGGAGACCAGCATCGAGCGGAGCCCAGAAGGAAGTAAGCAACTGCGAAACAGGATGGATTTGGGGCCCTCGTTCGTTTTCCTCCGTCTGGTCAGCTGGCACGGTAGGTGGGACGGTGGTGGGGAGAATCTGCAATGCCCACATTCAAGCGGTGTTCATGACATGCAGAGTGAACCATACCGACTCAGGAATCCCAGCCAAGACGATCAATACCAATGGGTAGCCTTCTACAGGAGACCCAGAACATCCCAACTCCAGGAATTGCAGAAATTCTGTGTAAGCCTCAGATACCAGCCGTGAACTGGGAGACGATTTGGTGGACGCATCTGCGACAACGTTACTATCGTCCTCGCCATCCATTTCAGCTTCAGAGCTCGATCCGGATTCCGTGTCCGAACCGGAATAAGAGTCATCCTCCGTGCCTTTGACATCGATCTCTAGGTCGCCGTAGCCCTTAGATGCATTTTCCATGTCAATCGACCATGCTTGGCTATAGTCTGTAGCGCAGTCAATGGTACTATACAAGTTGCTTGTAGGCGCATAAATCGTACCTCTGAGGAAGGTCATTAAGGGACCTCGCAATGCTCCCCGCACGCCGATATCCGTCTCGATCCATGCTGAACGCAGAACAGCCGTACTTAAAATCCGAGTCATGGATCCTGGTAATTTGCCTGGTTTCAAAAAGCATCAGCTATACGGGATGAGGGCAATCCATCTACGCGCTACCATGAAGGTCATACATGTGACCCGAATTTGACGAGTATCACATCTAGGTAAAGCCAGAAAGAAAGTGCAGGATCAAAGGAACCCGAAGGCGTAGAGTCGCTGTAGACCCCCACGGACGTATCGACGAGGAAACAATAACAAACCTTTAAACACACCAACCAAAGACCCTACAAGTGCCCACGCAGCCTGCCGAACGAGGGGCTGGCTTTGACCAAAAGAAGCAACAGAGAATGGACAAAGTCGATTGTTGGCGAAATTTAAGGACGAAGGCATGGATGCGGGATGAAGAGAAGACCAGAACGCGGGGGATGATAGGAGAGTTGTTAGGATAGGCAAGTCAGTTGCAGAAGCGAGGCCAGTTTCAGGCCAGTTTTCTAATTAAGCCCCACCAGTAACCAAGCCCCGCATCCGGACAATGGATGAAGGAACGATAAGAGGTCATCTCAGCAATTAACGAACAATAGATACTCAACGTACCCAGAATCCACCTGACAGCGCCAAAAGCGCCCACTCTCAGTCTTCCCGCTCGGTCCGAGTCATTTTCCTCATCAACATTGTCGCCCGAAGTTCGTTCAAGGGAAGAGGTTGGAACACGAGACGGAGGATCAGAGGAAGGCGGAATGTATCGACCACTCTTCCTCTGTTGTGATTGTGCTGGACTCCCTTTTCTCCCCTGGGCGAGACTTTTACCTTGCGGCACATGCTTACCCTGTAACGCGCCTTTGTGATCAGAAGACAAGGCCGTGGAGAAAACTACGGGAGGTGGATTTAAAATTGTGTGGAGACCCTGTGGGTCGAGGATGGTGCGTTGAGTAAACCTGAAAAGGGAAATGAGAAGCTGAGGGTAAAGAGTAAGCTTTTGTCGAGATCGTGTGAGTTGGGTCCAAGAACCAGCATAATGTTCATCCTGAATATCTGTGGCGGTATTGGGTACAGCGGTGATGAAGTTCACCCAGGACTTCATGCCAATGGTGGCAACTCCCCGATCAGTGTCGTGTGCAAGCATTACCCATGCCCCTAAGAACGTCTCCAGCTCGGCTTGCGATGTAACATCGCTGGTCCATGCAAGGAGAGCCTCGCGTGCTGGGCCAAGGCAAAGGAGGGAGATGTGGAGGGAAGCAGCGAGGAAACGAAGCCGCCGTGCAGAGTGTGTGAAGAGCACAGGGGCACGATGGAGCTGTAATGGAAGTCAGGCGTCCTGAAACCAGATGTGTGTAGTGACACACCCAGACTGGCAGCATCTTGACTACTATGTCTACCTTTCCGCCCTCTTCCTCGTGTCGATCGTGATCATGGTCGCGCACTGCCGACCCTTTGATCGCGTCCTCGACCCGCTTGGAAAGCTCCTCGATCGCCTTCCCTCGCGTGACGACATCCTTCTTCCCTAGTCCCCTGAGAACGACGACAAGCTCTGGCGGGAGTAAACGTGCGAGGCCAGCAGCATCGAGCGGGTCAAGGACTGGCGGGGCAGGTTTGGTTGGTGGGATATAGACCTTCTTGCGTTGTTCTCTAGCCTCCCTCTTGGACAACTTGGAGCCCTTTTCCTTCGGTTTAGAGTGTTTAGGAACAGGCGAAGGAGGCACGGCAGGTGCAGATTCCTGGGTGGACTGGGCGGCCCTGCGTGCGTTCTTCTTGCGTGTGCCAGAAGTTGCAAACGATTTCTGGCCTTTGGCCATCGCGTGCAATGAAAGTATGATCCAGTCGGGACGTAGGAGAATATGTTATACTGCGCGATTCCGAATTCACTAGTGACTCAGCACCACGCAACTTCGAGTCACTACCAGCGCCACTCTGCAAAGGTAACTTCAAACGACTTGTTGTTCAGTTCATCCGCCACAGTCGTCTTCGCCGCAAGATATCATGATGTACACTAAGAACACGATAGGGTAAGATTCTTAGACTGTCGCGGTATATCATAGGTCTTGTATTTCGACAGGGAATTCGCTGAGCTGGTGCTAGGAACGTTTTCTTAAATTCCCAACCCGGCCAAATCCCACACTTTCTAATTGATGCCAGAGCTGGGAGTGGCTATCCATAGCGGTGAAAAGATCGCCTATCTGCCATCGCAGCGGTTGGCGGCGGGCAACACAGGAAGTACTGGTCACCGGTGGGACGCTCAAACTCCGCCTCGAGGCCGCCGCCCGATAGCCCGGGCCACGCGCGCCAGACGGACCCCAGACTAAGCCCCAATCTGGCCGAGTCCCACATTTTCTGAACATGGCTGTCACCAGTCTGTCGAATAGTATGTCCGAGTTCTCCACTTGAACTCGCCACATCATCCGAAACACGCCATTAACAGCTTTGGATAGCAAACGCATCTCGGAAGATTAAATTTAGTTAAGTGGTAAAGATGTGATACTTGATTCGTCTTTGGCAGAGATAATCACAATCAGTGCCATTGGCATTCACCATCAAACACTGGAATTAGATGTGATGTGATTTGATCAGCTTCCATTGCTGGCAGTGATGGTGCCCACCCTATAACTCAGCCCCCACAACCGTACCCGGTTTCACTCGCCCCTTGCAACCCAGATCCACTTCCCATTCTGATGAGTGAACCTGGGGCACTCACGGCTAGAGGGGTGCAATGGTCATCGTATATCGGCTTTGCATCCGCAGCGCTCCTACTTTATGACCATTTGATTAATCTGGGGGACGAAGTAAGTCATGGCTCCTGACCATGCACTGCATTGCAATGAATATGCAGGTGGTGCATTTTTGGACTGGCCCATGGACATTCTCTAGGGGAATGTATCTCTGTGTAAGTGTGGTCAATACACGAGCACTCCAGCTGCTGACGCACATTACTAGATACGATACTTGGGTTTCATACATGTAGTGTAAGCAAGTCCTGCGTTGGTTGACAGGAACTTGTTGACAAAAGCTCATTTTTTCCAGGACCGTGATCCTGGGTGAGATACTAGCTGGTTAACCATTAGAACTTGCTGACCACGACGTGATAGCTTACTATATGAGCCTCTTGGTTAGTGGTTTCCCGGCTATCGATGTGAACTCATGCTGACCATACGTTCTCTACTTAGCCGTATGTCCATACAGGCGTAGTGTCACTATCGACTGATTACATGCTCAGCGCCCATGTTCTTGGTATCTTGGTCTATAGCATAGAGATTGTTGTTGGGGTCCTGTGTCAAGGCATGTTGAGTGTTTTTGGTCTCCCATGATGCATGACCCCTGATTCACAACGCTAACTTGTCAGCTGTTATTACAATACGCGTATGGTATATGTTTTCTCACAGCCCAGTGATCAGAGTGGCTGCTGTCAAGGCTTTTATTGCTAGTACTTTGGCCACCATGCTGCTTTCAGTCTTTCTATCACATGATCTGCGAGCCGAGATAAACACAAAAACTTCCCAAACACCTGCCATTGCATGGATATTTGTGCCGTCGCTGTTGTTGCACAGCTTATTATTTGCGCTCAAAGTCTATCGATTTGCAACGAGTCCAAAATACCTAAAAAGAGACACTTTTCTTTGGCGGTTCCTGAAGGAGTAGGTGAACTCGACCATAATGTCTGTTCCAGCACTGAGAGTATACAGGGGAATGATTATGTATGCATGTGCATTGGGTAAGACATCATATACCTGGCGCTATTCGAAACATAGTGATAGTGATGTCAGCATCGCTTTTGTTCGTCGTGATCGGGCTCATGACGGATACTTCTCAAATTCTGGTGAGTGGTTGCATGCTAAGTAGGCAAGGCCTTGAGTGACCGCCCTTACCTCTCAAAGCTGTATGACATTGCATTTGGTGTGGGGTGTGTTCGATTCACCTAATCCCATACCGCCGAATCTTAACGCCGTCTGGAAACCCGCAGGGGTACATTTGTTTCGCTGGCAGTTGTTTCGGTGTGTCGTGCAATGCTCAGTATAAAGTCGTTGGCTGCGACAATGCACGTCGATCCTTGCTGGCTGCTCAACCATGCAGAATTGAGCCGTGTTCACTGGCGCCCGGGTACGACGGATGGTGAAATTGTGGTGGAGATGCTCGATGATTCCTATGACCCCCTCGTCACACCCGGTTTATCCAGAGAGGCCTGAACTGTGCTGTCAAAGACGCTGATGTGAAGAGTGCGAGCGTCCCCTCGGGTATTAATGCTACTCCATCGGATTGATTCGAATGTACATACAGTATATATAAAGATGCGATTAGATGTATTATTGGTAACATGCCTGTGTTTAGTACTACGTTTCCTCTACTCTCGTTTCCTCCGCCTCTCCGAGTTGTTCGCCTCAACACATGGACTTGCACAAGCGATACATGGCGTAATCCGGCTATTGCACTGGCTCAGCGATCAATCGATCATCGCCCGCCAATCAACGAGATATCTGCTGCTCGAGGCTGTGTAGTGGAGAACAGGTCTTGAGTTCTTGAACCATCGATTACTTTACCGCATTAATGGGGTAGTGGTAACCTGGGTCGTTGCCATCGACCCGCCGGGGGTTCGATTCCCCCTTAATGCACTTCCTTTTTCGGGGGGCTCACGCAGCTAGTTGGATTTGTACCGATGGCGACAAGGTCTCTTCACGCGGTCGTGTCGCACGTAGCTCATTTTACCGCTGTGGGGCGCGCACTCGTTGTGTTCCGTGTTCGTGAGTTTTTCGTGCTGACGACAGTCATTCAATTGACTCCTGCGTTTTTGTGGCCTAGCGAGGCGATACTTGAACGTCAACACCGTCACGTCCTTGTTATCTACCGCACTTCTTCCCAGGGACCAAGAAAAAATCTCTCCAGATCGGAAATTTCCTGCAATTGATTGGGCGGACTCTCGCGACACCCTTGTTCGAGCCAAGACAGGTGCCAGAAAGACCTCTGCACATATCGTTCTGGCCGTCGAGTCGCGACTCGGTTACATCAAGCAACATGCGGAACTTGCTGTCACCGGCGTCGGACTCGAAAGCTCTTTTCCAGATACCGGTCGCATCAGACTCACAGACCGCGGTCGCTTTGCGGGCCCTCTCATCCTTGCGCCTACTAGGGAATTGGCTATACAGATTGCAAGTGATGCTCAGAGGCTCACGACATGCCAAGAAGGAGGCTTCGAAGTGGTGTTGCTTGTCGGTGGCGGTGACAGGGCCAGGCAAACGAAAGACTGGATGGAATCATCACGAGACCTTGTAGTTGCCACTCCTGGACGGCTAAGGGATCTCTTGACCAATGAACCAGAGTTTCGGCAAGCGTTTAAAGGCTGCCCAATGGTGAGCTTCAAGCTATTTGGATTACACATGCCCTGTCGCTGATGGGCAGGCAGCTGGTCCTAGATGAAACGGACACATTGCTCTCTATGGGATTTCGCGACGATATCAACGCGATTGCTTCCTTCCTCCCACGGCCCCCCTTTCGTCAGACCCTGCTCTTTAGTGCCACCATCCCTCGCGCTGTCCGGCAACTCGCCTCATGGATTCTGTCCCGAGACCACAGGTTCATCGACACCACGTTACCAGAACCCGGTTTGACAGCATCTAGGAACAATGAATATTTGGTCCACCCAAAGCTTGCGGTGCCTTGCGACGACGAGCTTGCGATGTACCATCCTGTCGAACAGTTCCACATATTGTGTCCAACTGCTTCTGACCAGCTTCCGACGCTTATGAAATTGCTAGCACACGATCAGCTCATACACGGATCATGCTCCAAGGTGATCGTGTTCTGCCCCACCGACCAAATGGCAGAGTTGTTTGCGGCGCTATTGGATTCGTTGCTGATGGAAGCGTTGCCTGACAGCAACACAGAGGTCGTGAAGATGCATTTTAGAATGAGACGATCAGAAAGATATCGGACTCGGGTATTGTTGCGCACGGCTGGGGGGGTCGAAAGAGGGCGACCGACCGTGTTGATCACCTCAGACATCAGCGCGAGAGGGGTGGACTACCCCGGAGTGACGAGGGCGGTTCAGATCGGCATCCCGAGCACGGAGACCTTGCACATCCACCGAATGGAGAGAATGGCCCGGGCCGTCAATTCTTTCGTACCTCGAAAGGGGAAGGAGAAAAGTGATAGACCGACCGTGCGCGCAGACCTGTTGCTATTGCCATGGGAAGCGGGGTACCTGGACTGGCAGCTGACTAGTCTTCCCATAAAAGCACTCCCCGTCCCTGTTCTCGACACCCAGCTAGCGTCTCTTTCTGCACGGGTGCCCACCCTGACCAGCGAGTTCTTGAACACTGCTCTCGCCAGGATACGGCATCGTATCGACCCTGCCGACGTTCGGAGCACGGCCGCTTCGTTGTTGGGATATTATCTCCCCCTCATACCTTCCCTGAGATTGCAACCCCGTGACGTTCTAGCTAGCGTGTCTTCCTGGGCTTCTGAATGCTTCCATGTCTCGATACCGGCGATCACGAGGTTCCCAAGGAGATTCACGGAGGCGTACGAGCAGAGCATCCAGCCGAAGAAGACAAAAGGACTGTTCGCCGATCGTCTAAGGCTCGCTACCCCTTCTTCGCTCGGAAAGTCCAAGTCCAAAAACCATTCAGTCTGGGAGGGTGCGAATACACAGAGAAGGAAGCCGAAGAGATGGTATTGACGATAGAACAAGGTTCACGCATAGCATAGTGTCAAAATATGAATGCTGATTGCAGAGATTTAACAAGGGTTCATAATCAACCGTTCCGGTACAATGATAGAACCCGTATACATTTGGAACGGGCTAGTTGCTCGTCGTTGCATACATACAAGTATGCACCCAGCCCTCTTGGTTAATCCAATTCAGGCGAAGCCCTCCTGGTCGTGACTCCTGGACCACTACTGATAGGACGTTCCCTTGTCCACGTCCTCAATGTTTCTTCACTGACCATGACGCCTTCCGGATGCGGCGGCTTGAAAGTCCTTATTTGTTCCTCCAGTTGCTCCTCAAGCACGGAGGTATCACACGCGGCCGCAATGAAGCCAAGGAACGGCGGTGACGGGTTCAACGGCCGAGAACAGAATTCAGGATGGGGCTGCAGTCCCACGAAAAACGGATGGTCTTTGAGTTCGAGAATCTGCATTCGCTCACCACGCTCATCTTTTCCTACAAAGGTGAGTCCCGACTTCTCGAGTCGGGCGACTTCAACGGGGTTCACTTCGTAGCGATGACGATGACGTTCCCATGCCCTGTCAGCGTTGCCATAGAGCTGGCGTGCTTTGGACCAAGTCAAGTTCGAAGGATGAATGCCATTGGTGGTCGGATGGCTTTCGTCCGCACCATTTACAACGGGCGAAGAAGGAGGATCGACGGGAGAGCCCTCTGAATCGATAACGTTAGCAGAAGGTTGGAAAACCGTCGGGCGGAGACCAAGGCGCATTGTCCCTCCCATATGCGTGCGCGATATTTCAGGCATGAAAACGATAAAGGGATGGGTAGCGTCCGGGTGAAACTCGGCGGACGATGCATCTGCATCCCCGGGTCAACGGAAGTCATAAGACCAAGATACCCTGCAAGAGGTCCGCGCTCACCATGCACGCCAAGCACGCTCCTCGCCCACTCCAACACCGCCAATTGAAACCCAAGACAGATGCCCAAAAACGGTACCTTCTGTTCGCGCGCCCATTTGATTGCGAGGATCATACCCTCAGTTCCACGTTGTCCGAAACCTCCGGGGACAAGAATTCCCCTTGATGAGAAACCTCAGCATGAGCTCTCGGAAAGGGAAAGAACATACCCGGCACCCACTACACTGCGCCATGCGTCGTGGTATTTGGCGGGATCTGACACCTGAGTAGAGGGCTCGAGGTCTGAGGATTCCACCCACTACGTTCTCCGTCAGTCCATAGCGATACAAACCGAGAACCAGGGCGCGCCTGAATGATAAGTTCCCGCTTCACGCGGAATGCCGAGTGCTCAAGAGCTTTTATGACGGACATGTACGAGTCCTTGAGGTCAGTATACTTCCCAACGAGGACGATTTTGACCTGGTCGAAGAGGCGTTCTTGGCTGGCACAGTGAAGAGTAGGATGGAGTGAAAGACACAAATGATACCAAGACAGACCTCTTTATCATACTTTTCCATTGAGTGCTGAGAGATACACCTCTAGAGATCATCTCTTCCGGAATCTTTAGAGCTGCGAGGTTGAGCCTCTTGCGGAGATACTCGACGATTCCTTGTGAGTGGAGCAGTAGAGGGACATGATATACAGAAGTCACGTCATGCACGCCGACAACTTGCTCGGATGCGACATGGCAGAACATGGAGATCTTCTCTTTGGTGGCTTTTTCCAATGGCTTGGGTCCCAGCAATCGGCATGCAATCTAACATAGTTAACCTTCTGAATACGTCAAAAGTCGGTACGGCTACTGCTCACCAGATCAGGGAGTAGACCGAGACCTCGCAGGGCGTGGACGGTCGTCTGCGTAGGTTTAGTTTTCTGTTCGCCGTGCATGTCCGGCACGAGCGAAACATGTATAAGAGCAAAGTTATCATGGCCAACCCGAAACTGGAACTGCCGCATCGCTTCGACGAAAGGAGCAGACTCTATATCTCCGACAGTCCCTCCAAGCTGAGGGCGCTGAGGGATTTGCGCTCAAAATGGGCAATCGCGCGCACCTCTACAATGCAAAGGTCCGGCTCTTGGCCAGAATTGTCCACGGGAATTTTGGAGACGCGGTCTATCCAGTCTTGGATGGCATTCGTAACATGGGGTACGATCTATCGAGAGCCAGTTGTTCCCCATGTGCGTTGATTGTAGTCACAATCCCACCTGAACTGTCTTTCCAAGATATTCCCCTCTTCTCTGTACCAAAGATCAACAGGGCAAAGAGAACAACATAGACATGACCAACCTCCTTCTCAATGACATCTCGGTAAATCTTGCCAGTAGTGATGTTGTTATCTCTCGACAGGGTGACATCCAGGTAGCGTTCGTAGTTTCCCAAATCCAAATCTACCTCGCCACCATCATTCAAAACGTACACCTCGCCTGGTAGAGATCCTCATGAACAAGGTCAATAAGGGACATTCGCCGCGGTCTCACCGTGCTCGGTGGGTCGCATTGTACCAGCGTCTATGTTCATGTAAGGGTCTATCTTGATTGCTGTGACCCTGAGGCCAGCCGTCTTCAAGAGGAGGCCGGTCGAGGAGGCTACGCGTCGGGCGTGAGCAGAGAAGTGAGGGAGGGAAGACACTGGATCGCACCAATGACACCCTTTCCAATCCCACTCACCACGCCTCCAGAAACGAGGATGAACTTTGTCATTATCGCAGGAAGAAGAAAAACAGGAAGACCAGTATCATTGAGTCAAAGAGTCATATACTATCCCAGCGAGAGAAGGATGGCTCGCCCAGGAAAGCTTAGTCAGCTGAAGGCCGCCACCTCCGCTGTACATACCGCGCACGTTCAGCTACTGGACCATCCTCCCGCTTCCCGATCAGTACGCTATCCTTCCCATGTCTTCATTTCCTCGGAGTTACAATGGCACTTGGGCCGGCATATCGCCCCCCAGGATGGCAGCGATCAAATTCTGGGCTGTGTACGTCGCCATGTGCTTTCGCGTCTCGAGCGTCGCACTCCCGATGTGCGGAACGATGATGCATCTGCAGTGTGCGGTGGAGTGAACAAGACATGGCTCACCAACCACCACAGCTTACTTTGGTTCCCTGACCAGCGGGTGATCCTTGGGCACTTTTGGCTCACCCTCCACGACGTCGAGTCCTGCAGCCCAAATCCACTCTTCCCTGAGCGCCTTTGCAAGCGCGTCGGAATCTACCAGCGTTCCTCTGCTCGCGTTCACAAGAATACTGGTCTTCTTCATCTTCCTCAACAACGCTTCGTCCACAACATGATACGTCCCAGAACCGCCCGGCGCGAGAATAATCACAACATCGCTTTCGCGAGCCAGTTCGTCTAGATCCACCCTCGAAACGGCCTTTAGGTTGTACTTCTTTTCCAATTCCGCATCGCGCTGTGGGCTAGGTGGCGAAGAGGGATTTGACGAATAGAGGCAATGTGTGATGCCAAACGACACGAGTCTTAACAGGGTGGCTTGGGCTATTCGTCCAAATCCGATAAAACCGACTTTGCGCGTCGGGGAAAGCACTGTTGTGCTTAGCTGCGGCCCGCAAAGGCGAAACGGAGCCCATGAGAAGTCTGGCCACTATAGAAGGTCGTCAGGATATGTTGAACGCGTGATCCAACCACATACCCCTCCGTTCTGTACGAGGGAATATCCTATTCCACCATTTCTCCCCGCCATCAGTGTCAGCATCACAGTTAGATCGGCGACTATGAATGTGTTGAAAGACACGAAGCCCTAAAGGCACATCTGACTTGCCTGCATCAGTCAAGACGTCTGGAGTATAACCGACTTTGATGCCTCTTTTCGCAATTGCACCAAGGTCAATATGTTCTGTAAAATTCGTGTCCCAAAACAGGATGAGAGTTCATAGCACGGTGAAGGGACAATCCCACCGTAACCAACAGACATTGTCGATACGACTTGCAAGGAAGGTCCAGCTGTACATTAGCCACGAGTTCATCAAATATAGATCCCCTCGGAGTGATGACTGAACTAACCCTTGTCTAGGAGCTCCGAGTCAACCTGAAAACGGAGCCGAGTATGCGATAAGAGTGGCGACTTCACAAAGGACATATCTACCTTGTCTGTGAGCATGACGATCACCCCAGTTGCACCGGGGATGTTGTCCAAAAGCCAGTTCCTATCACATGGGCGATCCTCTGGCCAGATAACTAACTAGCCACAACGACGATGTTAGGAATAGCACCACGAAGCACACGAACAGACCTCTAGTTCGTGCCTACTCTCCAATAGCGGCATCACATCGGGGCCAAGGTTGCGGCAGACGATGACCTTGTGACGTAGATTACCGAGACAAGAGGCGACCGTTGAGGTTAGTGGTGATGCTGGAGGACGCTTGGAATGGAATGAGCTGGATTGCGCCATCGTTGATTCTACCAAGGTGATCAGTGAATCTTGGCACCGGATACCATCGCACGATGGTGGTGATATTGAAGAGGCACGAACCGATTGCGCTTCCAGGCAACCCATTCACTACCTTTGTAAATTGCCTTCTAGACTCGAAAGTCTGGTTTAGTTTTCCGACCCGTTGTCCTCCGTCGGACAGACGTGGCACCCATGAATAGCCAGCTTTCCCGGCACCGAGAATGGTTCGTGATTCGAGACGCAACGACGTCAACATTTCTTTCTTTCCTCCTGGGCTCCGTGTGACAGTTCTGCATCCAATCGATTACAAACACTGTAGTACTATTCGCCACCAACGTTATCGTCCATGACCGTGTCTTCGGGTGAGTCCTCAGATTGTTCAACTCCAATGCTACCTGCAGGTCTCCACACATTCCCAATTGTGGCTTTCCAAAGCCGGACACGACCATCATTACCAGCGGATGAAAGAACGGTACTGGTGCGCATGTCAGTAACTCAGAAAGGCGACCCTTGCTGAGGCCATCATACCCTGTTATGTTCCATTCTACCCGGCCAACCGCCGACCTGCAACCAGGTTAGCATGGCATAACGCGAGGGACCAGGTAAACATACTTGTGCTGATCAAAGTCTGCAACAATCGTGCCAGTCCATCTCGGTTCCCCCTCAGTCTCGGTATCGTCGGCATCTTCAACAGGTTTCACTTTCCAAATTCTTACGTGGCCATCTCTTCCCCCAGTCGCGAGAAGGTGGTATGATCGTCCACACGATGGTGCCCATGCAACAGAAGTGATCGCATACGGCGTTGGGACTTCTCCATCACCAGATGACCCTCCTACTGCATTAGTCTCTGGTAACTTGGGGCCTCCCGGGGTTGGATCGAGTGTTAATAATGTAGTTGGACGGCGAGAGGGTGATACCTGTATAATCTGGGGAGGATCAACAACGAATTTGGATCATGGCAAGGTTTCGTGTAGCTACTTACCTTGATGGTTCCAGCGATGCCACAGCCGGCCGCAAGGACTTCGCCCCAGTACTTTTCTTTACACCACGATACACACCAACCACCATCAGCCTCCCGATTCCCGAACCCAGATCTCTGCTGCGATGGAATCTGTGATTGCTGTAGTGCCTGGGCGACCAGAGACGCCGAGGCGCCCTCGAGCGTCGCATTAGTTTGCGTGGGTGTTGCAAAGGCGACAGACAGCGACGAAGGAGAAGACATGGACGGAAGTGTCGTGACATCCACCTCCTCACAGAGCTGCCAGGTAGCTAACGAGGATTGCTCTAAACATTCATATATCCGGAGATGATTGTCAGATGAGACAGTCGCCTAAATAGAGTTGAGACAGAGAAGTAGTGTCGAGTCCATATCAATGCCTACCAACTTCAGTCCAAAGTGATGTGGTGCAAATTCCACTGCTCTCACTGTGCCACGAGCATCAAGCAATACTGCTCTTTCTACCCATCTTGACGAAGGACCACTACCAGTGTGTGCTGTCTGCCCGTGCACGGATCCGTTGGACTGGGGGCCCCCGCCGGCTGCGAAGGAAGTCTGTTCCCAGATTTTGACGGTCCGATCAAATGACGCCGAAGCAAGAATTGTGCCGAACTCTGGATGGGCCCAGCTCAGTTTCGAGATAGTAGCATCATGTGCCTACCAAGAAAACAAAATACATCAATATACCATGCTCAGTGTCACGAAGGTAAGAAAAAAGTAATAACCTTCCACTCATCTTCGACACTCCATGTCCCCTCGGTCTCGTCTAATTGCCAGATTTTGATTCTGATGTCGATTGTAAGCAGCCCAGACATGCTCGGATCAGAGCTTACCGCTGGTCAAGGCTGCAGGTGGCGAGATGGAGCCCATAGTAGTCATAACATAAGTCCGTCACGAGGTCATCATGCGCACTTTGTATAAGGCCAGTCTGGATCATAGTAATAAATTGGAGGGTTCCGGGTCTCTCGGAAGTGTTGGAAGTGACGCTGCGATGGTCAACAGACGTGCCATAATCGGAAGGCGAGAGCTTGTAGATTCAACAAGGGTAAACAACGCATACCGTGAGAAGGAAGGCCCCGAGATCGTTTTCACATCAGACTTCAGTGCTCCTGCAGGTTCTGACGCCAACGCCCGTCGGTTATCGGTCTATAAAAAAACTAATGGCATCGGAGCTGCCATTTTCACTGCAGCTTTGTGCTGACCTACCAGGTAAGTGAACCTTTGTTCATCTAGAGTTATCTGCACGCGTCCTTGTATTTAGGCCACGACGATCGCGCTTGGCAGGCCGCTTGGAACCCGGCCAAGCCCCTGCTTGCTTCTTGTTCTGCAGACAGAACAGTACGTTTGTACAGCTACCGCGAAGACCCACACGATCCGTCCAGGATTTCTTTTTCGCATCTCACAACGATCCTGACGGGCCATAGTAAAACTGTCAGAAGCGTTGCATGGGCACCCTCAGGGAAATCATTTGCAACAGGGTCATTCGACGCCAACATCGGTGTATGGGAAAAGCGCGAGGCAGACGACGCGGATTCACACGAGCCCGAGGAGTGGGAATGCGTCGCGTTGTTGGAGGGACACGAAACGGAGTGCAAGAGTGTCGCTTACTCGGCGACAGGGACGTTGCTTGCGACATGCAGCAGAGATAAGTCAGTATGGGTCTGGGAAGGTGACTATTGATCCAACCATGAAACCTTGTTTCCCTTTAACCAGTTCTTCGCCGTAGTCAAGCCAGACGCAGAATTTGAATGCATGGCCGTCCTGATGGAACATGGCCAGGACGTTAAATGTGTCTCGTGGCATCCGACTGAAGAGGTTTTTTTTCTCTCGTCGAATACCGCCTTGAGTTTGATTCCAGCTCCGAGGACAGATTCTTGCGTCGGCGTCCTACGACGACACAGTCAAACTTTATGTCGACGACGATGCCGAAGACTGGTATTCCGTTGCCACGTTATCAGGTCACTCGGGGACGGTGTGGTCTGTTGCATGGGCACCTCGCGGCGACTACCTTGCTTCTTCCTCAGATGACCTTACGATCAAGATTTGGAGACGATCTGCTGAACGCACATGGGAGTTTGCCCATCAGCTCAAGGGTCATGTGAGAAGTATATACTCGATAGACTGGGGAACAGGAAAAGGCGATGATCTCGGATGGATTGCGAGCACAGGCAGCGATGGTAAAATAAATATATGGGCCATATCAGTGAGTTAATTGACCGAATGGATGCTAATAACTTCTGACGCCCCTCTATTGAAGGAGTCTTCCCAGGCAGACAGTACTCGTGCTACGTTATCCTCAAAACTCATCGCATCGATCCCATCTGGCCACGACATTTACGATGTGAACTCAGTTCGGTGGTGTCCCCGCGCTGGGTTCGAGGATTTGCTCTCTACCACAGCGGATGATGGATCTGTCAGAGTATGGAGGCTGTGTCAGAATATGTAGCGCGAAGTCGATATAGAGTAAATTTTAGGAATATGCATAGAGTGAGCAATATTATTGATATTATTATATGCTGTAGGGGTTAAGGCTGTGACATACACACAAAAATATTAGGCCTGCTCCTGTTGGCACAAAAAATAAGATAAAATTTAAGCAGTGTGCACTTCAAGACATCACACTGCTTGAATTTTTATTTTTATTTGTGCCAACTGAGCATGATGGTCTAAGATTCTATACAAAGACACATGCTATGGCATTCAAGACTATATACTTAAGCTTGAAGCTTGAAGTGCCCTCCATCTCCATCACCCACAAATTACAATGTATTTCATCCTCAGTACCATTCTTATTCCACTCCTCACTAATCTATTACATATCATTCTCATCCTTATCTTTACAATACTAGCACCATTTTTCATATTCTCTCAGTGTGGTCACAAACTTGAATCTGTCTACCATTGCATTCTCACCACTGCCAGATTGACAATAGGTGCTTTTTCCATTGGATACCTGTATGTCACTATACCAGTAGACCTGTCTGCCTCTGACTATGGGTACACAGCTGCTGGCATGACACTCACACTGATAGTCAGCATAGACACTGAAAGGTGCACAAGTACTTGGCCTAGTAAGTAAACATATTACACATATCATCATTGCATCAAGAAATTGAAGAGGAAAAGACAATCTCATATATAGCCTTATCTACTATATAAAGTTTTCAATATGTACAATAATGATATGCACTTTGATGATATTATATATTTGTATGTAGAGTTTATAGTGCAGATCACACTTGATATTTTTGCTAAGTTGATAACATGAATTTATATGCTAACATTTGATTACAAGTGTCTTTCACATAATTGATATCAATCTGATTAAAATTATATTTACAATAAGTTATATTATACTTTTATATATTATTAGAGATTATCAGAGATTATCACTAATATCATTGATATCATTGAATATATAAAAATAAAAGAAAATAATCATCAATGCTGTTAAACAGATACTCAAGTAGTTTTCAATAATATCAATAATATAACATGAGTTTATTCATTTTAATTACAATAGATGACTATACTACTAAGTGAAAATTGCATTTACAATTTTGTCTTACACAAGCATACACTTACCTGGCTATAAACTCAAAGTCAAAAGTGAAGAAAAAGAAGAAGACAGAGGTTGGATTTATATAACAAGTATTGTACAGTTATTACAAATATTTTCTCATGCTTTCAGCTAATTTCAATGATAACCAATAATGAATATGGTATTCAATGACCAGAACAATGTTAGATTGAACAGATATCATCATCATATATCATTATAGTAGTCTATTGATTAGTAAAAGATGTACTTTATTATGTCATATCAGATTGATTTTAAGATGAGATCATAATGATTACTATATGATTATTATATGATATATATCATCAAATGAATAATGATAATTACTGTGTGATTTCTATGTAACTAGCAAATTATATATGTTATCAGATTAACTGGTATAGGAACAATCAGTAGTAGAATGTCTGCCATAGCATATATGACTTTATCTGATCAAAGTATCTATGAATTATGGATTATTATAGTATATATACATATACCTACATGTATAATAATGATTATGAGTTATCATAAATATCTTGGAATATTTGCACTTTTCCAATTTCCTGATGTTTCTTTAATTAATACTTATTACAAGCAAGTGATCCATACTAGCACATTTTCATTGGCTGTGTGACCATATCCATGCACCTCACATATTGTGTTATACTGAAACATGGAGCAGTTATTGTAGGAACTCACAAAGACAGCTAGGTTCCAATGGGATTGTTGTGGATCTTTTTCCAAGATGGCAGGTTGTTAGTATTGAAGAAAGATCTTATCTTATCTTCTTATCTTATCTTGGAGATCATCTTATCTTTATCTTATCTATTCATCTTATCATTTGCAGATGATCTCCCATGACATATGATCTATTATATGTATGCTTCTCATGTTACAGCATGGGCTAGACTTTTCCAGAAGTCTAGAACCA
>JBBPLV010000230.1:0-26581 GCA_038089975.1 Boletellus ananiceps | reverse complement strand
CTACCACGACGTCCACCTCGCCCTCGCAGTATGAACCCGCGTACCCGACAATCGGCACCTCGACCGCATCTCAATACCACTCGCGCGCATCCTCGCCGACGTTGGGACCAACGTCGATGCCTGACGAAACGGCTTCGATGTTGTCGCACAGTGTTGCGTCGCTGTCGTCGCGGTCGAGGAACGTGTCGCAGATCAGTTTGATGACGGCGGTACCGAGACCATCGCCACTTTCGCGTGCTGTGAGTGCGAGTTCATTGCAGGTCCCAAGCGGTCACTATTGTACGTGAGGGTTTGGATGCCAGGAAAGCCTTGAGGCGCGACTTGACGATTGCTGACGATGACCATGCAGGGGACTAGCTGTCTGCGACGAGATATGATATATAGACACTGTGTGTTGGTTAAGAACCTAGGACGGCCTTTTACTTCTGCTTCTTAGCATGCCTTTCTCTACTCGAGAGACATTTTCTTCACGATGACTTATATGTATGTAGCAGCGTTTTACGCGGACGCGGGTACAACGCAATCTCTCTGTTGCCCATCAAATCCTTTATGTATGGCGAAGGGCTGCCAACAACTTTGCGTAACATATATAATCTTCATCACCTCCATGAAACATACATATCACTGTCTCCCCGTAGGACAGGTAGTGCTACTAGCATTAACACAGTTCTCAATTGCGCACCATTGCCAATATTCGACTTGGAACACACTCGATACAAAAAGCAGCCAGGATCTGGTACTGATGCATCCGGCTCCAGAGACAGACACGTGTCGCCGTACGGGTTCTGGGGTGCGTGACGATGGTTGGGCGCGGAGGTGTGTGGATACCGCATGTCTTGTACCTTGGTGGGATGGTGGCACCGGTGGCTATGTTGGGGTAGGTCCGGGGACCTTGGTCGAAACGCTCAGCCCTCGAGAGCTGCCTCGATGGGCTATCCGGGTACGTGGGTGTGTGGTTTCTGTGTCTGAGTGTGGCTCACTACATACTGTGTGGGCTGTAGTGGACATCTGACCTGACAGGTATGACTTGAATGGTTGTATTCCGAGACGTCCAACTTGGTGTTCGTCCCGCGCTTGTTGAAGGGTCCATGGCTCACTGATGCAGCCGTGTGCTCTCCAAAGCGATGCTGTCGACAGAGACCTCCTTCCCGTCCACACAGCACTCAATTCCAGTGGGCCTATAAGTAGGGGAGGCCAATGTATCGGGTCTAACCCAGGTCAACATGCCTCGATCCACCTTCGCCCTCCTATCTGCCGCCCTCGCAGGGGTGCCGTTTGTGGTCGCCATGCAATCTGGTTGCAAGTGCACTGCTTATGACTCGTGTTGGCCATTGCAGTCTGAATGGGCTGCGCTGTCTGCCAGCCTGACGCAACCTGTCTTCAATGTCGTCTCACCTGGTTACTACTGCCACGACCCCAACTACAATGCACAGTCATGCGCCTACATACATGCGAACTATCGTGATGCTCACTGGATTGCTGATCAGCCTGGTGCGGCCCAGGAAGACAATGTGCAGTTCAATGCGACCTCGTGGTGTTATGTCGGTGACTCGCGGACAAACCCCTGTGGTCATGGCCGGGTCCCTTCTGTCGGTATAAATGCCACTTCGATACAGGACCTGCAAGCCGCACTGGCATTCGCTGTGCAATACAACTTGAAGGTGCACATCAAGAACACGGGGTCAGTGTCGAGCGATTTGGTTTATGACGCTTTCTCGAGATTGATGGTGGGCGTAGGCATGATTTCCTTGGACGCGGTTTCGGCCCTGGTTCGCTGATGATCTGGATGCACTACTGGAAGGGAGCTACCTACTCTGTTGATTACACTTACGCTGGCGGACAGTCGTCTGGTGTTCCAGGTGTTTTTTTTTTCCTGCGCATTTTTCGCTCCAGCTAATCGTCAAGTTTCTGTGCAGCGATCACTGTCTTGCCCGGTACACAGTGGCTTGAGGCATACCAATTCGCGTATGACAACGGCGTTACAATTGCAGGTGGCATTGGTCCCAATGCTTCAGTTGGTGCTGCTGGTGGTTGGCCAATGGGCGCTGGTCATAACATTATGTCCCCTGCCCTCGGCCTTGGTATGGGCCTTTCTACCTAACACCTGACTAGCTGCTCATCGCTATTTAGGCGCCGATAATGTCATCGAAGTAGCAGTCGTCCTTCCTAATGGTAGTCACGTTGCTGCCAACTCTTACCAGAACACTGATTTGTTCTGGGCGATCCGTGGTGGAGGAGGACCGTCGTTTGGCATTGCCACTGCGATGACATACAAGGTTTATCCTCAATTCCCGGTCTATGCATCATTCTTCGAGGCAACAACTAACAGCTCGGTTGCCTTTGTCAATCTCCTTAACTCGTTCCATGCTGCATTGCCCTCTCTCGCGGAAGCAGGATGGTCCGGATACTACCCCTTTAGTTCGGGCAACTACCTTGCTCTTATGTACCTCCTCCCGAGTGGTACCACGGAGGTTGGTAACGCTACGCTCAGTGTCTGGATCAACGAGGCCGCACGGATCCACGGCGTTACCATCAAGACAGATGCAACGGCGACTTACAGCAGCTTCGAAGCCTGGCTTGTTGCGAACATCCTGGATCCCGTGGATGTTATCGGGTTCAGCTACAATAGAGTAGCTGCTGTTGGCATCGGCGCAGCGACCGCCTCCTGGCTTCTCCCCGCTGATGTCTTCTCAAACACAACCACGTCCAACCAGCTCTCTCAGGCGATGGCTAAAATGAGTGGTGGAATTGGACAGTACGTGCCTCGCTATCTGGAGTTAATTACTTGAGCACACGGATATTCCAGACACGTTGGCGGTGGCGTAGTCTCGACTCACCCCGGAGATTACAATGCTATGCATCCAGCTTGGCGCAACACACTCGTCGACTTCGTGACTTTTGCAGAATGGCAGGACGGGACGACGGAGACCGAACTTCAGGTTATCTTGCAGAACTTGACGGACTCTATGGCGCCTGTCCGTGCACTGACACCTGAGAACCCAGCGCAGTACTTGAACGAGGTGGGCATGACAGTACCGGCCTGGTCTCTGATGATGCATTCATGCTAACATTGTTGATGTGATAGCCGGACTGGCTTGTGTCTGACTTCACACAGGCTAACTGGGGCTCCAACTACCCTCGTCTGTTGTCCATCAAGCAAGAGATTGACCCAGACAACATGCTGCTTGTCTCCCAGGGTGTGAACTCTGAAAACTGGGATTCTGAACAAATATGTCCTTTGAACACCACCAATTGCTGTGAAAGTCCCACTGAGGCTTGGCAAGGATTAGTTCCCTGGTGGGTCCAAGGGGGTTTTGTCCATGGATTTTTGGCATATACACCACTGTCCATAGGAGTTGTATCAGTACTATGTTCATACATGAATCTGCTTTAGGCACTTGCCTGAATGACAACAACTGGCCATTGATAGTGCTTGACTAGCGTTATGCACTCCTTGAGGTCATTGCTGACCTGCTAGTGATAGATGCAGAAGTTGGTATGATCAGGTACTAGTTAATGGGTGCCAGACAATGGGGCTAAAACACCTCTGTCTCTGTCATCCTATGATGGAGTAGGTTACAAATTTGAGTCCAGAAAACTCTCTCATGAAGCTCAAGGGTGTTTTTGGTTTGGCACATTGTTTGTTGGCTTCTCAGTTATCTCAAACATGGTTGCATGTCACCATTTCTCTGAGAAAACCCTTTATACCATCAATATTCAAGGCAGGAGAGAGTAAAGAAGTGGATTTCAAGCTTCAAGTCAAGCTCCAAGTGCTCCAGGTGACCAACCCACACTGAGAAACACTGAAGGTTCTGGTTTCAGCATGGAAAAGGATGTCTTGTGGCCTGGAGCTGGCCAAGGAGTACCCAAGAGTCTATCAGCAACTTCACTAATAAAAACAGGCACCACCACTTGCCCTTGATCTCTTGTCAAGTTTCTACCCATCTCCAATTTGCTTGTTGGTATGTCCATGGAGTTGCTGAACTAGAGTATGGCTGAGGATTAGCAGTGACCTTGTTTACTAGTGCATGTAGTTAGTAGGCTGTATGGTTGCAATTGTGTTGTTACAACCAATCTAGATGTCAGCTAGTACTTTTTTCATTCTCATCCTTATGGTCTCCCTCTCACTCTTTGTGGTTTCCATTTCATCCTTTCTGAGTTAGATCTTCATGGTAATTGCCTTGGGTTGCTGCTGTACCTGGAGTTCCCCTTGCATCCACCTCTGGATTGGTTCTTCTTTTGATATGTAACTGGTACCTATATCAGCACTTTCCACCTTCCTATTATGGACACCATCACTCCTACTGCCACATCTTGGATCATGGCAGCATTTCCTCATGGCAGCGGAGCGGAAGGTGGTCAAGCCCAAGATGGAGGAAGCGGAGGAGGCCATCATAGCCTTCAAGAAATTGCTCGCCGACGTCACCAAGGATTGGAAGGACGAAGAGAAGCGTGTTCTTGGCCACGTAACTTTGTCTCCCTCAATCAGTCTCGACGATGGCAACGACGGCTTCACCGACGACTGGGCTGTCATCCAGATATTCCCCTCTATGATCAACAAGCTTAACTTCATCGTCAATGCCATTGACCTTGGCTCCGCCGATGTCGACGAGCTCACCGCCTGGATGTACTCTCACCCCACCAATCCGAGTTCGTTCAAATACCCTGGCGACCGTCTTCTTCGATTCCGTGGGACCGTCCCCGATAAGGAGATGTTTAGCCCTAGCCGGAGGGCCAAGGACCACGAAAATGACCCGGTTATTATGGTACTGAAGAACGGTAACACCTCTGGCCTCACCGCCGGCCACATGAACACTATCCGTGCCTTCCTCCACGAATACTTCGGAGACAAGCCCGGTAAGATGTTGAAGGAGGTGGGGGTATTTCCTCGCAACTCGAATTCTAGCCCGTTCTCCGAGCGTGGAGATTCCGGGTCCGTTATCATCGATGGCATTGGCAGGGTTTGTGGTGTCCTCACTGGTGGAGACGGAATCGCCGATGTCTCAGACTGCACTTTCGTTGCGTCCATCAATCTCCTTATTAAATGCTTGGTCGCATTCGGTATTCACGCTAACACCTTCCCCTTTCCCGTCGATCTTTAAACGCCATCCCCTCCCCAGATCCCAATGTCCACTCGTCCCTGGCACCCGCCGCAGTGATAGATGCCTCTGCTAGGCATCCTCGATGTTCATGTGATGATAGGTGCCTCGCTGAACTCATTCACTCATGGCCAATGAACCTTTGCTTGGAATTTCTGGCAGGGGCCACGGGACATGTATTCGCCCGGGAGCTTATCCATAGGTAGGCGTACCTTGGTTTGCCTATATATTGATATTACATTGCGTCGCTGACGGGATAATCAGATCTCGTGTGGTTATGCATGAGCAACTCGGCTGAGTAGTCGTATTTGAGTCAAAAAATGACGTCTCTCTAACGGGACTCCATAGCCATTTCCTTTTTGATCCAACCAAGTCGCGTCCCAATACTTTGGCGCGATCTCAAACATTTCGCACACCGTTGTAACCTGAATTGTCGAGATGACGACGTCTCACTCTTCGCAAGGAGTGGAAGACGTGATTGTCTTTTGCAAACTGGTCCAGGCAAAACACTGAAAGGAAGACCACAAGTACAACCTGCTGAGCGTGTCGAGAGGAACGACTCGTAGTCTGGCTTGTCACTTCCAAGGCCGAAGACCGTCGGGACCAGCGGTGAAGATGAAGGCTTGGACTCGGAAGATCCCCACTGCTAGCCTCTGAGGATGAGGAGCGCTCAGCCAGGGTCACGGCTGGAAGCCGCTTGGGTGACCTAGAAGACGGTGGTTATTGTACAAGTAATCACTGCACCCACAGCGCATCGATCGTGTTCCTGACAGGCCGGCGAGCTTGTTATGACGACCGTTGACGTTTTCGAACTCGACCGTCGCCGATCGTCACCGGCCCGAAAGCGACCACCGCGAGCGTTGCTTTGAGGCTTGTGAGTAAACTAGCGCATTCGTATCTCTGGCGTTAGCTTCTGAACTTGACGGCAGCACGATCAACGTCAGAGACATCAGCGAGTTCATACTAGTCCAGTTGGACTGACGCTCACCGGCATCCGAACATCGTCACTGACAGTAGCGCCTTGCGACACGGACAGACACTATGAATTGTGCCCGAACTCATATATCATACTTTTGTGCCAATTCTGTTTACCCAAATGGCGGAGTCGCACGGGGCGGCGAAGTGGAGAACCATAGCTTCCTCCACTCTCGATGAGTGAGCATGATTCCGCGTGAGTCTCCGGTGTTTTCTCCCACACCAAATTTGACCTTCTTCCCGATCGCGAACGGGGACCTTGCGCGGTACCCTAGGGGACATGTTTCATTCGTTAGTTGGGAGGCACTCCGGGGGCCACGCCTGATTGAACAAACCCGCAGAGTGCGCCGTGTCGTTCCCTCCTGCTGGGGCAAACCGGAACGGAAGCCAGAAGAACAGTTCAGGACAATTCGACGACATTTGGAAGGATGTTTTCTCACAACCTCCAACAGCTCTGGTGTCCGCTCCGAAGGGGTACCATGATAGGAGCTATTTCCATGATGCAAGTACCTGTCGATGTTGATCCGCGGGAGTGTGTAACAGAAGAGGCCCGAGCAGCGTGACTGATGCCCGTTGGAATGAAGGGCAGTTTTGGGGTCACTAGTTGCCCTTGGGCCGTTTGGTCGCAATCTTGGCGCATTGAGCGTAGTACGCCACCTTCGATGTTTCCTGAACCTTCTCCTTCGAAAACATCCTTCATTTTCCGGGCCGCCAAGACCCTTCAGGATCTCCCTGTCAAGAACAGAATGTTTCGGAGCAGAAGGAACCTAGAGTCTCCTGGATGCACTACAAAGAGCATGTCGTACGGCTAGTTTCCAGGCTCCTCTTTGGCATGTACGATGATCTCTGAATACTTGACCACATACGTGACTGGCTTTGTTGTTATGGGGTTAGACTGATACTGAGACTGCAAGGCTACTATCATGACTGCTCTTCGCAGGGCACTCCGGGGATCGGAGGTGATAGCGCTTAGGAGTCGTCATCTCAGCTCTCCTCTGAACGGTGTGGCTCGAGCCTTGCCGTCGCTTCGTTCGAAAGCCGTCCCTGATCCCGTTCCTTGCTCCAGGTCATAACAAATGTAGGCAGTCCAGAACTCGCGGTCGTCATGAAGGATAGCTAACGGGTAGATCTCCCCTACCTGTCTTTATGGCTCAGTTGAGCGTTTTTTTTTCTGCCTGGGTAACTTATGCCTGGGGGATTGCGGGACGTCCATTGTGTCGGAAACGGCTGTGGCGTTTTATATGTCTTCAGGTGGGATTTCCGAGTCGACGAATAAACGACATCGCGCACATTTTCGTCCCCCACCGCTTCTGTCTTGGTGAGCCGTTGGGTTGACTGGCGGTCTAGATGGCATGTGATCCTGAGCCCGCTCGCATTCAATTAGGAAAAACGCGCTGATGGTTAGATGATGGTGGGGCCAGGCCCGTGTTTGATCTCCGTATGTATCCATGATGACACCCCAAGTCAGGCTGACGACCCGAATCTCTCGGACCGGAAAGGTCGAGAAAAAGATTGTTCCTAACATCGGGTATTTTTCTCCGCTTGAAACAGTTTTTTTTTTGTTGGAAACGATCTGCGAGGCTTTGAGGGGCGATCAGGGTCCTGGCCCTGGCAACGGTTTGCGGCCTGGCGTTCAACAAAGTCCGGACGCCAACTGTGACATGCCAAGGCCGAAATTGGGCCCGAAGTCACAATCGGACGAACGTTGGCAGGTTGTGTCTGCGCTGGATAGGTCTCGATTGGTTCCGTTTCAACATAGGGCCCCGCTTCAGTGGAAAGATTAGCCGATACTGAATGGTAGCCGATGGTTTTAGACCAGTCAAAACCACTGGCAGTTGGGTGGTCGAATCCAGATCAAAATCTATCTAGGTCCTGGGTACTATCCGGGTAATCAACGTGAACAATATAACGGTCGCAGTTTTTCTGCGAGAATCAGTCCATGCGAGAAATTACAAAGGGAATGCCCAAAGGAAAAAAAAAAAGAGCAGATACTACAGCATGCCCGACGGCAGCATCTTTTTCCATCCCTCCCATGCCAACGGGGGTCACCGCTCTACGGCCATTTCCAGGTCCGGAGGCAAGTCGGCCTCTTGATTAGACCCGGCGGTACGCGCACCCTTTCCGACCAGTTTAAGTTCGACCGTGTTCGGCTCCGTCCCGTCCCCCTGCACCGTCTGGCTCTCATCCTGAGTGATGGCGTTCGCAAACGCGATCGTGGACTCAGCTTCCTTGTCACCAGAGGCGGCGCCTCGCAGGGTTATGCCAAATCCGGTGTCGATCCCCTGCCAGCGACCACGGAATTCGCGGTCGTACATCTCCCGCACGGAAATAATGAACCGAGGCATGGTACAACATAGCAACGAGACAGTGATCGTGAGCAAGACGTTGGCGGCGACCGGGGGTGTATTCGTGCTCGGAGTCGCAGTGATCGTGACCACAAGGTTGTAGAGCGTGTTGCTAGAAAAGTCAACGCGGGGAAAACGTGCTGGAGCTTGCTTCCTACGCGAGAAAAGGGACGAAGACGTACATGAAGAAATAGAGAATACCATCCCTCGCAAGTTGGGCCATGTACCGATTGGGCTGCCATCGCTTGGTTGCGTTGTACATGACAACTAGCTCCCTGAAGGTCCGGGTGACAGCGAGAACTAGTAATACAGCACCGATAAAAAATCGCGGAAGTGCAGAATACACGCCGAGAAGTTGCGGGGTACTGGGACTGAACGTGCCATAGCAAATAGAGACATCATACTCGTGGACAGTTGAAGCTACAGAAGGAGCTGCCTGAGGTTCTATCCGCACTTTAAACGTGGATTGAAACTTACGTGTAAAGTAAGTATCGGAACTGTTGTAAATGGCGGGTAATACTATAGACACGACGACCTGCAGCACGAAAAAGAACAGGAGGATATAAAGGATTGTCTTGGACCGATGCCACATTGTATAAACGCGCAGAACCATCACGACTGTTAACCAGAGTCAAAATGTGGGAGGAAACCAAAGCTAGGCATACAGGCAACTCACGATCGGCAGCACAAATGAACACAGGAAATGTCCAACAAGACACCAGAAACAACACTTTGCCTACGGAGTACCCACCCTCGTCTCGACACTGCAGGAGACTATAGACAGATGTGCTTACATCTATGTATCCGTCAGCACACACATTTTCTAGGAATATCGAGATGCGTACGTCTAAGATCATTTACTGTTCAGCGACCGATGGGGTACAAAGTAGGACAACTTACAAAGACAGGACCGGGTATGAAGGTTGAGCCAACTGTCAACGTAGTACCTAGTCAGCCTTATTGACATCGGCTCGTACCGTCAGACATACTTAGTCCATTTAGCCTTGGGGGGTAAAAAAAAAGAGCCTAAGTCGATCAGCACGAACTATGGCGACGAGAGACCTACATTGCCCAACAGAGGCCAGGGTAACGAAGCTATTGAGGTCATTAGATCCAAACCCGAACATGCACATCGGGGTGCCCTATGAGACTGTATACACACAGCGAAGAATATTACAGTAACCCAGGTCCATTTCCTGCGCTGCAAAAGCGTTAAGGACACCGCATTCGTTTCATGATCGTCGTTACTTCACCCAAATATAATCTACCTTTGTATATCGTTAGCGGAGAAACAAGGTGTGGAGAGCAGAACGAAAAACCTCTCTTGAAAACGTGAGGACTGGGGCGACCAATTTCAGTGGTCACTGACGAGTATTAGAGAGCATGACTCACCGTAGTCATATCCCACAACGATGACACCACTGACTACATGCCAATATCAGAGTGGCCTTGAAGCAAGGCTATGAGTGACCGTACGTGATATAAGATTGTTCAGTAAGAGCGACTCTGGAATGGCCTGTACATCGGACGACATGACGTGCGCAAGAAAACCAACAAGGTCTGGGATAACAGGGAACGGGAAAGACTGAGGACTGAGGGACGAAGATGGGCTGCAGTCAAAGGTTCCCTGTCAGTGATGACCAATTGTTGGTGGTTGAGGAGCAGACGACGATCAGCGGCGGGCGCCAACAAGGCGAAGGAGGGAGGAACGGAACAACGTGAGGTAGAAAACGGGAATGTAACGACTGGCTGGCTTTATTGGGACTCAGCAAAGTTCGCCCGCATTTAGTGCCCGGGGCGGCATGTTACATACTTTTCTAGAATCTAAAGACCCCAAGGATCGGGTATGGCCGAGATAAGTAACTTGGCGAGGACATGCACCGAGGTCGAGACAATGACGCTAGGAGGATGACGGCATCAACAGAGTGGCATGGATGTGTCGAGTGGTGTTGAAAGCCTGTGCAACGTCGAGGGAGCTGGAGGACGGTTAGTCAAGAAAGGGATACGTCTGAGTTCAGGTTCCCGCGTGCAAACCGGGGTGGAGCTGTTCCTGATGCTAAGCCATTCTGGTCGCGGAGTGCTGAGGCAGGGCGATTCATCTCCACTGTGCCAAGGCCGTCATCGTAAGCAAATGCTTCCGTGTTTGAGGTCACCAGCAACCTGGTCAGTGTGGGCAGCCACCAATGTTTCGCCAGTTCAACAGTGGAAAGATTAGCCGATACTGAATGGTTTTAGACCAGTCAAAACCACTGGCAGCTCACTGATAAGTTTGCTCAGAGTCAGGACACTTCCGAAACTGCTGGCGTGCGATGGACACTGATACTATATCGTCCAGGCTGAAGGGTCCCCTCGCCGATCTGGAAAACATGTTATTCTCAGTCGTCCCAGGTAAAAAGTCTCGAGACAAGACTTGCTTGACCACCCCAACCCAGCAGGCGTTCCCGCGGGGCGAGATCATCCTACTAGTAGTGGCGAAGGGAGAACCATGCCGAGTAACCCAGGATTAATTATTGTCTGGGGAGATTCGGGAGTAGCGGTTCAACTTGACATGCCAATACTCCAGTTAAATTTGGAGTCTGAGCCTCTGAGGTGACAGTAGTTGTTCAAGTTGTAGGCGACGTTGCACTCGGCACTCAGGAGACCTTCATCGATCTGCTTGCGCCTCAGCCAGTGCAGAGACAGACCCGACACCAAGTCCATGAACGGGAAGATGCTTATTGCTAGGTTGAAGAGGCTGTCGCCTCACGAGTCGGGTGGATGTCCAGTCTTCCACACGACTTGAGCCAATCCTCGGCCTCACATGCTACGTCGCTCACAAGATGGCCAGACTGAGCCACAAGCAGCGGCTGCGCTGTGCTGCGGGACAAACGAGGACGGCGAGGCGAACGTGACTGCGTAGGGAGGGCGGAGTAATCCTGTTTAGGCATAAAGTTCCCACAGGCTACGCACGCCAAGGTTAGGTTGTCGAGCGAATTTACCAGCAACGTTGACTTTTATAAGCTTCACGGTCCACGACGGCGTCGCGAAATCTCTGGGTAGCTGCGCTCGCTTCGACGAGCGAGTGAGTTGGAGATGGCCAAGTCGTTTGCCCAGTATGCTTCCCAGTTTTTGTTGCAGCAGAACCCAGAGTCAAGTCTGTCCTCCTCGCATCCTCTCTTCTTTTCCTTCACAACCGACGATGGGTCTCGTGCAGGCAGCGACCACAACGAGCTCGACGACCTTGACGATCCTCATCTACGTGCAAGCCATGTGAGCAGGACATCCGGTGGAGGAGATGATAGGAGTCGGATACGTGACATGGACGGGGATCCATATCTCCGCTTGGACGAGGAAGATATGCCCCCAGGGGCCTCTCGCCATGCCTCCCAGTCAATACCATTGATGGCATCCGACTACGGTCAGGCAGAATCACAGGACTTTCCAAAGGGCTGGCTCGCTCACCAGGCATCGCCCCCTCGGCGTCTCCGTGCCTCACCTCCGTCCCCTTCAAGATCCTCCTTCGACTCTTCTAGCCCCATAGCAGGCCCATCACACCAGCACATGCAACCGCCCCTGCCCATGCAATCCCCTCCTCCCCCTCCCCCTCATTCTCGGGAACCCGTCTCCTTATCTTTAACCCAATCACTCCTACCGAGGGATGGCACCTCTCGTCCACTTGACGTATTCTCACTACCAGACCCCCGTCATATATCGCGTGCTCGTCGGAAGTTCAACGATTCTCACTGGACTATACTGTGGTGCACTGGTGTCACAATATGTTTCTTCTTTTCCATCTTGCTCATCTTCATCGCTCGCCGCCCCAACAAAATAAGGGGCCCTCTCCCGTACCTGACTCTACTGCACACAGTACCGCTGCTCACCATCCTCACATTTGTAAGCGCCACCGTTGCTTATGCACACATCTTGCTCTTGCGAATATTCGTCAAACCCGTCATGGTCGTCACCTCCATCTTCATACCTGTTACCCTCTTCATTTCTGCAATATGGGCGTTTGCTGGCAGCTTTATGTGGGACGGTGACCAGGAGCCAACGTGGGGTGAAACTGTTGGGTGAGTCATGTCCCGTGCATCATCGCCTGCAGGCCATATAATGTGAAGCATAGGCTACGCTTGTTTTCCGTCATCCCCCTCGTCTTGTCGATACTTACCGCTCGACGTCTAATCGACCTCCCTCGCAAGATCCATTCTACATCATCCATCCTTGACCTCACGTCGCAACTTTTGATGTCCAATCCGTTTCTTTTGGCACTCTCCCCCGCAATTCTTCTCGTAATATTAATCGCTTCGATCCCTTTCATCACACTCATTTTCCGTCTCCTGTTGATGGGTTACTTCGAAAGCGTGCAAGGGCGGGTTGAGTGGCATATCAAGGAATGGGCTGACTGGGCAATCGTGGGCGCCATTGGCATCTGGCTCTGGAGTTGGGGTGTTGCACGAGGCATTTTGCGCACCACTTGTGCGGGAGTCATTGGTGCATGGTATTACGCAGAGTGAGCACCTTTTTTTGTGTTCCACTCTTTTAGTTCAGTTTCCTTACATGTCTTGTTTTCAGCCCGAACCAACCTCCATCACTCCCAACGGATACGCACGTTATTCACGCTGCCCTTCTCCGCTCTACTTATCCATCTCTGGGATCCATCGTCTTGAGCGCACTCATCATGGCAGGCGTGCGTATGCTAACACTCCTGACGATCGCATTGCGCCTTCTGCCGTCGTATTTTCCGCTTGCTCTCCGCCCCTGGCTTCAACCACTCGCTATTGGCGCCAGTATGGCAGTGGGCTATCTGGAGAGTGTGACTACGTCGTTCAGCAAGTATGCTCTAGTGTATACTGGCCTCACCGGCGATCCCTTCCTACCAAGTGCAAGGCGAGCACGCGCTCTTACAGCAGCCGTAGAGTCTGCAGGAGCCGGGCGATTCAGACGGAAGTTCAAGACTGAGCGTACGACAATTAACTTATTTAATGTCATGACCATCGAGAGCTAATTCGTTTATTCAGCTCAACTCGCAATGCTCACGTATACGCCCTTGACACTTACATTTCCGTTTGCGCTATTGACCTACTTATTTGTTGCCCACACTTTGAACGCTCCAGATTCTGCCTTGGGGGCTGCTGTTTTGGCTGGCGGTGTGACCGCGCTCGTTGGTCTGTTTTGTGTTGGTCTTGTGGAGGACACGTGAGTTCTTTCCCCTGCCATCCCTCCGATATGCTGATAACCATTCTTCAGTGCGGATGTCCTGTACCTCTGTTATTGCATTGACAAGGATGGGGACGAAAGACGAAAGGAAGAAGTCTTCGCAGCAGTACGTCTCATGATCCTTGGAAAAAGTTTGATCACTTATCTCTTGTTCTGATTCTCTTGCTACTGTAGTTTGAGTATGATCTCCAGCCGATGCCTCCTCAGACTATTGCAATTCCAGCTACCCAGGCCCACCCTCAAAACAATATCCCAGCCAAAACCCAGCCCTTGTTCATGTCCCCACCTCCCCAAGCGATACTTCTTCCCCAGTCCCCACAACGCAAGGTATCTCCACAGACGCGCACCATCCAACCAGCTGTTCCACCAGATCCAATACAACCACTTCCCCTTGCGACACCAGATACAGACATTGATCCGTTTGAACACGAACCGTATGTGCCCGAGGAACCCCACCTAGCAGATCTACATCCAGCGACACCCTACAGCCTCTCGCCTGAGATGGAGCCATCTACACACGCTGATCACGAGGAAGCAGGCCAAGAAGCAGACGAAGAGTCGCAGTTGTTCCCTGGGTCAGGCTTATTTTGATCATGGCGGGAACTCGGCTTTTTCTGAGGCAGCCCAGAGACAGCTGAGCATTAGTTGGTGATTCATTCAGTCTAGGAGTAGATCGATTGGACAGTACAATAAGATCCAGTTGGCATTTTCTTTCTTGTATCTATCGCACATTCAACTCGCGTATGCTGGATTCGCTTACCCGACCGTTGGTGTGGCTTCTCGGCTAACAATATTATGAGTATTATTCCCGTTTTGTACCGCATCGCTTCACCAAGTATTGAGCAAGACCGAACCTGCCATCGAACATGCCTTTGCTCAGTCGAACAATCGTCCTCCGGAGATCCCTTTCTCTTCCCTTGGTACGCGGGTACGCCTCCACACCCGCGTCATCGTCATTATCATCGTCATCCTCGTCCCTGTCCTCGTCCGAACTCAATGCCAAAAGTACGTCCCAGCCAAACGCTCAGTCGACATGCCTCACCAACAACAGAAAAATCGAATCTCAATCCCTTGGTCCGTTTGGGGGGTGCGCGCCATCGTCGTTCAATTCGTGAATAAATGAAACGAAACGTACGAACGAACGAATGAAAACGTCGAAAACGACATCAAGACCCCACCGCCGTATCGTCGTCGTTGTCATCGTGTCCGGCCGGCACCGTGTTGACGGGACTCAACTACCTCAAGGGCGAGCAGCCCGTGCTTGCCAAGCCCGACGAGGAGTATCCCGCCTGGTTATGGGAGCTGCTCGCACCGTCCAAACAGCCCAAGGCGGAGGACGACGGGCCGGGTGGGAAGGCGGAGAAGCGGCGGTTGAGGTTGGCGCATCGTCAGACGTTGAAGGACAGCAACCTGTTCAAGACAAAGTGATGGTAAACAAAAGTTTTTGTGCGTTCTCGACGTTTGTTTTCTTGTTCTGCCAGAGCCGGCAAGTGCTGACGTGCGTGTCGTCTCTAGTACCGGTTACCAGTAAACACTCGTTTAATACAAAAGAGTCATCTTTTGATACGACACAGGCCATGTGCATGAAGGACGGGATAGATGTATTATAAGAGTTATACATCGAACACCTATGCTTCTTCGACAGACTCATCGTCGGACGTCCCATCGACTTCCTTTCTCATCTTTTGCACGCTCACGTACGGTGTCTTGTCCTTGATCCACCTCCCCATCAACCAGTCCACTCTACAAAGGCCCGATGCGGTCGCCGAGGCGAGCAGCGGTGCACCTCCGAGTCCGTTCCCGTTGTTCCACGTCACCCGGTGCACGCCCATCTCTGGCGGCCACACACCGGTGCTGCGCCCGTTCGCCTCTGCCTCTTCCTTTTCTCGAGCCTTGCCTTTGACATTGGTCGACCGTTCTTGCGTCTCCTTGAGAGTACACCCAGCTTAGCCACGGGTAGGAAAAAGGGGGCGTGTACGATATAAGACGTGTGCGAACGGCTTACCTGCGGGAGGAAATGCTCGAGCATGCGGAACTCGCCCGTCTTGCGGCTATAATCGAGCTGATAGATCTTGTGAACGAGGAATGGCTGAGAAAGTGGTGCGTCAGTGTGCGCCTTGGCGAGCACTGTCGAACACAGATTGTATGGGACGCACGACTGTCCCACCTCTCCGCGTGGATTTGAGCGTGTTGGTGGTCGTACACGATCCATCTGCGGATCCGACTGCGAGTTGAGGGTGATATTCCGATGCGCTCACACTCTGGACGGGCAATCGATCAACAACATTGCGTTGAGAACAAGTAGTCTTGACCGACCCAGACAGGCCCGTACGGCTCCATCAGAATGTGTCCGCGCCCCAACATGCTGGGCGACACAGAATACGATTTGACGGTGTTGTCGTGGTCAATCATAATCGGGCCTGTCGCGAACGCGGAATACGTGGCGCTATTGATCACGTCTGTTTGGCGTTAAATTCTGTCTCGAACATAAAAGTCCACGTATGCTGGGAGTAAACATGCCTCGTGTCCGGCTGACAACGTTCCCGTGTGGTTCTCGAATGTCGGTGAGGCATTCTACACCGTCGTACCCGCCGCTCGCGATGATTGTAGGATCCTCATACAGGTTGGGTGTGCCCGACCCATCCGTGGGGGGTACGCGAATCCATGCGAGTGCACGAATAGCGGACTGATGTACGGCCACGAAATGTGTCGGGAAGATGTCTGAGCCGTGTAACGGAGTGTGAGGGAAGGAATGAATGCTAAATGGACACGACTCACTGACAGCTTCGCCGCCGTCCAAAGCATCTTTGACGTTGTAGATAGCGAGACACCCTTTGAAAGTATGTCACTCTGCACAGAAAGCGATATCATCCGAGGAAATTCACCGTTTGTAAGACCTGTGGCGATCATTTCGCTGTTTGCCCAATCAAGAGACCAGCATGATGTCCCTTCATGTTCAATGCGCAGCACTGGCTCAGGCAACCGAACTACGCACAATCAGGACTTGTCGTTCATAGCGGAAGAGGCGCGCCTACCACAAATAGGGCGGCTGGCGTCGCTTTTCGGTGGCCTCACATCTTCCGGGTCGGGCACGACGTATATCGAGAGCGACCCGTCCTCAAACGTTCCGGCCAATATGCCCAATTTTCGAGGACGTCCGGATCGTGTGCTTCCCCACTTTTATGTTCTCTTCAGTTCCTATCTGCGAGTCCTTCAAACGAAGACATAAGGACAAACCTGGTCATGAGCGGGCAGAGGACACCACTTGATGTCTTGAGCTGGTCCGCCGTCCAAGCACAGCACCATTTCACAACGGATCTCAGCTGGATCAACCCGAGGACGCCCTTCGTCCATCGCATTTTCGGCTCGCGCTTTGGGTTTCAGAACCCATATTTGTATACAGGCTGGGGAGGGACGCGGAACATTGACACCAATACTCGGTGCATGTGAACGCGAAGGAAATGGTGCGACAGCAAGATAATGCCTGAACTGCCGAACTGATTATGGCTGAGTGCAGGTCGTATAGCAGCGAGAAATTGGCACTCACCAGGACGATCAGCTTGGTAAGTCGGGCACCAGTCTACCCCCCACACGGGGGAACCTGCACTGAAGACGTAACCAGTGCCATCCTCGAAATACTCGGCTTAGGAAGTACGCGTGTTCATCAAGGATAGTGCGGAGAGAAGGAGTCTACGTACAGGTAGCGGTGCTGTCGAACATATCGAAAGCGACACGGGTCTGTCTATCGTACGGACCCATATAGCAGTTGACCTGGGGAGGTGGACCGAATTGTCCATCCCCGCTCACCGCGCCGTCTGTGGGCAAATACTTGAGAGCGTCCCTGCATTGAATTACGAGCGGCTTGAATACAGATCGTAAACCCAGCCGTTTGGCACACACTGGTTGCTCAACAGCTCCCAACCAGGTCGTACGGACACGTTTTCGTACACCCTCGGACGCCGCGAAGACTCCTTCGCAGAACCAGGACTTGAGCGACCGCCTTCTTTGTACCAGGATCTATCCTCCATGATTTGCCAGATAGGACCTGCGCCGACATTGAAGCCCCAGGCTTTGCTGACCCGCTCGGTAAGAGATCGGTCGGCGGTCATACTGTTCGTCGGAACGAAGTGGGGCTCCGTGAACAGCAAAGGTCGTTCGTCCAGTCGTTCAACCATCTCTTTTCGGAAGAAGACTGGTATCGCTCGGTGTCGATGGTGTGCGCTAGGATTCGGCAACGCGTACATTTTTGCAGTGCGGGGATGGGCCACCAGAGGGGTCGGTGGAGACATGGAGGGCGCACGGGCCTGAGAGGCCTGCTTCACCCTCGGGGGAAGCTTGCGCTTTTGCATTCTTGGAGAGGCAGGTCGATGGCCAGTACCCGGATCACCCGTACTAGCTCGGATCTGGACACTAGGGCCCGACGAGCGAGGTGGGGGCGCAGGCGTGGAAGAGGATGCTGCCGTAGACGCGCGCCCTCGTTTCGCTCCCCGCGTCTCCAGGACATCCACCTCGAATTCCGGATCGTGTGCCCCCCGGGCGTCTTCAGCTTCGTCCTCGTAGCCGGTGGACGGAAAATTCTTTGGGCCTTTCGGCACCTTGTCGGGCTCGAACTCACTCCCGCTGTCGTTCTCCTCATCCTCAAGAACGATCGGGGGACTCCCTGTCGTACTATGTTCGTGGTCAGCACCCGTCGCGAGGTCTAAATAACTTGAACGTGGTTTTCTTGGGCGAAGCTCACGAGGCATTATAGCGCACGCTGGTGTGACTGCGGTTTAGTGCTGAGACAGACTCGGAGGGCCGCGTCTGGTTGTGGTCAGTCACTCATAGCACTCGTGGGCCGCGGTGTCAATCCGACGTCCGACATGCCAAGTTGAAAAGCGTCCATCACAGGGCTTTAGATGTGTTTTAGTTCTCTCAGTGCTCAGTGCTCACAGGCCACGAGCAGGTGAGCAAAGGATTTTTTATGGATGGGGTTTACATTCAAAGCGAGCGACTGGAGGGATGTAACTAGTTGAGGTACAAGCAGCGATCGTAATTTCTGCCTTGATTGGCACCCCGCCAGGTAGGGAAGAGATGAGTAGTGCCTGCTGCACCTCGAACTGCAAAGGTCAGTATAAACACTACCTGGGTACCACCATCGAGGGCCATCAATTTAGTCGTGATCAATTGCGCACAGGGGACCACGCCAAGACCCAAACGCACCGCGCCTACGAGATAGTTGTATTTCCGGAACAAACGAGGGTGGCGCGTCCTAATCCACCACTGCGACATGAGCTCAACCACATAATTGATGGCGACCGAGGAGGTGATGCCCACACAGAGCAAGCCAATGTGCCCACTGAATGGTGCAAGGCAAGGAAGTTGGGGCTTTCAAACTGAAACTAAATGCGAATCAGGTAATAGGTGTATAGAGGTAGTCGGCGCGTAGTTTGGGCCAATAGCGATGGATTAGCTAGAATGGCACAGGCACACCAAGACCGATCAAGTACGGCCATGTGACCCATTGGTATCGCCTTCCAGCAGAGAACAATTGACGAGTAAGACCGCCCCATGCAACTGCCTGGGAGCTGTATAGCTGAGGTTGCTGACCGGACCAGATATTCGTTTCCTGAACAAAAAGCAGGATCTCGAATTGGTTGGTGATAATAGAGTTCATAAGGACTGATGATATGCGTGAGGATCAGCCGGAACGGGAGCCTCACTCTCTTACAGTAGTTCAAGATGGCACCAGGGAGAATACCAACGATTTGGGTTGTGAACGAAGCACGGGGCGGAAGCATTGTATCTGTCAGGTACGTCGGTCTATGTTTCGGTAAAATAGCAAGGGAGGCCTACACTGGCCGATCTTAAGGTCACGGAGCAGTGGAAGAGCTCGTGAGCCAACGTCCGAATATCTGACTATTGGAGCTGATTGTCGCAAGTAGATGGCGGTGAACTCACTAAAGCTGAACAAAGCAAAATACATGTTTGCCATCGGCTTGCCAAGATGCATATATCCAGCGATCATCTGAACACATGAGCTTATATAGTCCTAGCTGGTCAAGATGACGTTGGTTGCAAAGAGAGACGTACCAATCGAAGCGCCAATACCCATTATAGCAGACAATGCACCCAGAAAGAGAGTGGAGGTAATCCCAAAGACAATGGCGAGGATGAAGCTCCACCATGGCAGCGTAGAGTCATTATGAATGACACTACAAATATAGCATAGTACCAGCTATTTGGGACATCAGGATACCGGGATCCAGATTCATTTACTACCCGCTGCCACAATGATACAGTGTCCAACGCTCACCTTGAGCATCTGAGTATAATGTGGGTCAATATTCTCGTCTCCATCCGGCTGTTTCCGCATGCCATCATCGTTCCAGAACTTCCAGTTGATATCTATATTCCTGCCAGAGCCTGCGAAGATTTGATAGAGTGAGCCAGCTCCATGCAGGGCATAGATCATCACTATTCCAGAGGAGTAAGTGCGTGAAAGTTGCTGTGAGTGCCAAATTTGTGGAGATGAGAGAAACGACCCAGGTTCCAGAATAATATGGTAACCCCTGTTCTGCTAGGAGGGTAGGATCGACTTCATAGCGTAAATTCAAAATTGACAACTAGTTGTACAAGGTGCCGTTCTCGTTAAACAAGAGTGGAGAAAGCTATAGGATTGCAGTCAGAGAGCGTCTAACCGCAGAATATGCCGAGACATACAAAGGGGAACTTCTGAGATTGCCAGATATCGCCATAGTAAACGGCTGCTAAAGCCGCTCTGAAAGGACTACATCAGAGTAACATCAGCGGAGGGATAATTTCACAGTTACATAATTAATGCGTACCCAATGAAGGAGGAGATCTGTTCTTTGTCAACCAGGTGCATTATGCATGTAGGTGACCTTGAATCTACCTGAGCTTTCAAGGGAACCGTCATAGGACTAACGCCACTGGAAATATACTATAGATAAGGACATTAAGAATGATAACTCGTTGCTTTTCGACAAACATGAACCTGCCAATCAAAGCAGATGGAGAAAGGCCAAGCCCTCCATTACCGTTACTTCCACAGAACAGACGGGAGATAGTCTCATTGTCTGGTGCAACAAGGCAGGCAATGGACAAGCCTGCGAGAAGTGGGAAGATCCACTCTGGGAAAAGTTCCCAAATGAAGATGCTTATGGTTTTCAGGTGAGCATCCCACCAAACCATAGGATTGAGTCACACTCCGAAAACGATGTAGAATACCTTGAGTCTATGGCGAGCATCCACTCCATCGTGGAAGAACGTATCAAACATTGACACCAGCGGAAGCAGAGGATAGAGCGTCTTTGAAGGGTGAAGTAGAATCACTTTTCGTCGGATCCATCAGCCTACACACCATGAGACCAAACAAACGCTCACGTCTCAGTACATCACCAATCTCATAACCCAGGAGCTGGCTAGAAAATAGAAAAAAGACGGAAGTCGCAGGATTGGGGGTGATATTATAGTACAGTCGCTGCACGGCAAGTACATCTGTTGCCAGGGCAGAGTTTGCTGCCGCGCTGGCCAAGATGGCAATGAAGGCATTCTCCTTATTGTTGAAAGAGTGCCAGAGAGGGTGTGAGATAGAGAAATACAGCGTCACTGGAGCTCACGGGATTGAGAATGAGGAATAAACCACGGTGGGGAATAAACATCTCCATTGCACAGCCAAGAATGTAGGAGATGAATGCAAGGAAAAGCAACGATACCGAGACGGCTTGCTGACGACGACGACGGGTTGATATGAATAAGGCAAATATCTACCTGAAGTTAAAATGCTTACTGGTTTGAAGCAATAGATCTCGGCTGCTTGTATGGGAAGTAGAAGTGAAGACTAGAGTAAAGATGAACGCACTCAGGGAGACGCCAAAGGCGGATAGGCCGAGGCCGAGGAATCAGGCACGAAAAGTCTACGGATTGAGGGAGGGATTATCATCGACGAAGATAATGTGCGTCGCGATTTCTCGTTCACTGTGGAGGACAACTTGATCCGGGGCATTATCAACGGGAGAATCTGATACGACCTCAACATCTGCCTTTACAAAGTATCCTTTTCGAAGGACTCTTTGTTGCTGTTGCTGGGGGTCATGCTGGTCTTGGATAACTATTGAGATGGGGATCCGCATGAGTGAAATCTTTTGTACTGGATACCAGGAAAGCCACCGTGAAGACTTCATCCGCGCATGCTACTGCTGGTCGCCAATGGCGGAATCAAATTCAGGACAGTGGTGTCCAAGTTTCTCAAACGGGCCAGAAGGTACATACCGCTGGCGCCATTGACAGGCCACCGTCTCACCAGTTTGTACTACATAAGAGGATGTAGTCCGTCACCCAAAGGGCGATGCTCTTCTTTGCGCGAGCACTGTTGGCTCACGTCAAAGCTGGAACTGACCGGCTATGGGCGATTGATGAAGCGTCAGGGGTGACAGAGAACGGGCAGCGTATAAGCTCTGAACCTCGCACTATCAGCGCAGGTGCATGTCGGAGTGTCCGGTCAAGACAAGAGCCGTAGCCTTTTTGCAAGCGGGTCCACGGACAGCAACAACCTGGCGACCCGTTGAGGACTGCAGCCAGCCAAGGCTGCAGAAGTGCTGCCGCGTCGCACAAACAGACGTACATAACGCGTGCTCTGTTCTGCCATGTCTCCCGACGACGACTGGGACGAGCCCGTCATTCCTCCACCGAGGCCCAATGGCGATTCTAGCCCCCTCAAGCGCGCACGCCCGTCCCTCTTTCTTTCCGACAGCGACAGCGACCACGAACGACCCGCGAAGCGCGCAACGCCGGCGCCACCCCCTCCTAAACCTGACGTCGATGCGTTGTTCGACGACCTCGACAAGGAAGAGGAAGACGACTTGAGTTATAAGCCGCTTGCACCCGCGCTGGACCTCGCGAAGCTTTCCAAGGAGGCCGAGGAGAGGCACGCACGTGCAAAGCAGACGGCTCCTTCCCAGACACTGGCAGGCAGCTCGAAAACGGGAGGCACCGGTGGACCCGGAAAGGACCAAGAAAGGGGCAAGCCTGACGACGGGGAGCAAAAGGGTCGGAGAGTCCTACCAAAGTTGGATGAAGAAAGGCTGGTGGGAGCCGAGGGCTTCCCGCTGCTCATCAAGGACATCAAGGGATTCCATTCCAAGGGAAAAGGGAATGAAGTGCGTTCCCACTTTTTTGAATCGTCATGCCCGCGCTAACCGGTATCTTGTTTAGCATACAGATCTGAACCGGCTATTGCAGGTGTACCAATTCTGGACGCATAGAATGTATCCAAAGACTGCGTTCAAGGATACAATCAATCGTGTCGAGAAGCTATGCCACTCTAAGCGCATGCAGGTAAAGGCGTCGGTCAAGAACTTCGACTGCACCATGTTCTCTGACTTGCATGCACTACAAGGTTCGCCTAAGTGTCTGGCGCGATGAATTCAAGGGCGTGACAAACAACAAGAATGTGGGAGATGATTCAGACGTTATCGATCTTACCGAACCCACACTCGTTGGGACTGAAGACGACAAAGACCCCCAAGATCCCCAGTTGAAGAGCGACCAAGCGTCCTCACGCCCTCCATCGCTCCCACCTGCATCCTCGGAGGCAGATGACGACGACTTTGACATCGAGGCCGTTATCAGAGCAGAGGAAGAGCGACTGTCTACGCTCCGTGCGACAACTGCTGGTTCTGAGGCTCCAGGCCCGTCCGCCTCGGCAGCACCTGCGGAGGAGTCTTCACCAAGAAGTGGCCCCGATGCGAACAGGATGGACTTGGATGAAGCGAGTCTTTGGGGTGCCGTTGACGACCCAGACACGTTCGATCCCCCAGAAAGGAATCCTCCACTGTCTGCACCCGCGGACGACGACGACATGTGGGATATTGTTGACCAGATGGAAGAAAGCGGACGGAGCAGACCGGCGATCCGAACCCAGATACCAATATCCGGGGTGAATCCTATACTATCATTGGACAGTGCTCAGAGTGGGACCATCTCCCGCGCAACCAACGATGATGATTGGGACGAAATGTACTCATAGATCAGTTCAGAGGGAAATTGCAGCGGTACGAGTGTCTTCGCGAGATGAGTCTTCAGAGAGGGAGTTCATCCTCGAAAGACCAACAAGATTTCGCGCACGAGCGTGATAAGTATGGCACCACGTGATCTTGAACTGCATCGACCAGGACCGCGATGGCTTTGTCGACGGGCACGAGAGACGAGGGAATCGTGCGAGCGGGACTCCAATATTGGGAAACTCAGCCCGCAAGTCTGGACGGCGTGCTCGGTGGGTCCTCTCCCAGCAACCCTGCCTTGTCTCACAAGCACACCAGGCGGGTTCGGATCTGGGGTGCGCATTTCTCGTCCCACCCACCTGAACAACACGATAACGACGCACGACGGCGCATTGTGCAGCCTCTGCCGCGTGTCGATGCGCTTGGATCGCGCCAATTCCTCCTCGATCTCATCCCTGATCTCCGTGTCGTCCCTTCTGCGATCCGCCCACTGCGACCCGCAGACCCTCAACCACCAAGGCGATTTCGCGCGCTCGATGTCGGTGCGGGCATCGGCCGCGTCACCGCAGACGTCCTCCTGCACCTCGTCGCAGACGTCGTGCTCCTCGAGCCCGTGCAGGCATTCATAGACGAAGCACGCCGCCGCTGTCAAGGGACCTCCGCCAGCGTCGAGAGCAGTGCTTCTGAGTGGACTGGCATCCACGACGGCACGAAAAGCGTATCGTTTTTCAAGGGGCCCCTACAAGATTTCGATCCGGCACAACCAAGTCGGCATACAGAGGCACTACAACGGCTTGGGTATGTTCCCAGTGAGGACGACGTCAACTCTGGATTCGACGTCGTCTGGTGCCAGTGGTGCCTCGGCCATCTGAATGATGAGGATCTGGTCGCATTTTTGAAACGGAGTGCGGTTGCGCTGAGAAGCCCAACGAGCCTGATCGTCGTGAAAGAGAACTTGTGTTCGGAAAAAAAGGCTCCGAGGACCATTTTTGACGAACAGGATTCAAGTTGGATGAGGCACGTCTGTTGTGTGTATTTCCCCGAGCCTGGCTACTCACGATGCTATAGATCCGATCTAGCATTCAAGAGGATTTTCCAGAATGCAGGCTTGCACATTGTTCGACAAAAGATCCAGCGTGGTTTACCTGCAGGGCTGTATCCCGTTAAGATGTGTGTTGCAAACAACCAACTTTTGGCCAGTCGCTGACAGAACGTTGCATAGGTATGCACTACGGCCCAGTCTGTAATTGGATCCTATGTCAACACGTAGAGAAACTTTCCAAGACCGAGTGTATCATTTTATTGCAAGGTGACAAGAGTGGATATCGTTCCTCCTTGCCCACAGGATCCAGGATCAATGTGAGAGCGTGACACTGCCAGTCATGCCCACAACACCATCGTCATCCGTACACCACATGTCCGCCTTGTTCTCGCTCGTTAATGCACCGTGGATGGTAGAGTTGCGATTGACGATGACTGGATTGCGAGCGCGATATTCGAAGGCGCGTAGACGCAAACCAGGTTTATAAAACTGCAACACTTCGAGTAGCATGAGGGCCGTAAGAGGCCCGTGGACGAGGCGCTCTACAGAGAATGAGGTGTCAGAGTTCTCGACAGGCTTTGAGAAACATGCCTGGGTAGCCTTCGCTGCTCTGGGCGTAGTCTTTGTCGAGATGGATGTGATGTCCGTTGAAGGTGAGTGCCGAGAAGCGGAAGAGCGTTGTCAGTGAGGGTCTGTAAGTGAACGAAAAGTCTGGCTTCGGTAGTCCCGTCACTGCTCGAGGCCGAGGCCGACAGTCAGTCAGCGTTGCAAGTACTCAAGAAACCGCACCTTCGCGAGCGCCCCGCTTACTTCCTGGGGATGCAAGATATACATGCGATCTTTCCTCCACGACGGATGGCTCCATGTGCCCCTGGGCCGTCACCTGAATTCTCTGCTTTACGAACACCATCGGCTGCGCGCTTTCCTTATCGAATCCCTTCTTCTCGACGCTAGCGATCGTCGAGACCGCATGCGCCTTGTCACCAACGCTCAATGCACTGCCCGGCTTCGGGTTCCACCACGTCGTACCCGAAGCCCACATGCGTCGCGTGAATGGCTCTGGGGGACAGAAATCAGCGTCGGTACCGTCAGGTCGGAGCGTGCTCTCTGCGTGGCGTGGATGGAAGAAGGCGAGGTGGTGTCCATATCCAAGGGGCGTGCCCTCGACGGGAGGCTGGTACGCCTGACCGCGGGTGCCGTCGCGTGTGGGGAGGGTGATGTACAGGTCGGCGAGATGGGTCGGAGTCAGAGTGTCGTCGAGCACGAGGGACTTGGGTTGCGCGATCCATGCATCGAGCGCGGCGATGTGGGACGGGTTCGTCGAGAGACGGCGGAGGGCAACTGGCTGAATGGATCGCAGGAGCATCGATACCATGCACGAAGGTCGCTGTTGCACAGCCCTTTCATTAATACGGTGTAGCGAGGAAAACAGCGCTCGCCGCGAGCACAGATGACGGGGGGTCGGTATGTGTGGCCTGGTCCGAGATATGGGCGGCGTGTTGTCAGTTGTATTCGATGTCTTGGGCTCGCTCGAGGACCTGTTCGACTTGCTCGAGTTTCACGTCACCGTACCGAACGCCAGAGTGACGAGACGGAACCAGCTACTCCGCCTTCCCCGCGAACTTCGACAGCCGTGACGTCCCTCTTCGTGTTCGCGCTCAACAGGCCTCTGTGCCTTGCACTCGCGCCTGCCAGGCCGCTGCAGCGTCTCCGGAAAACTCGTCTCCACATCGCCTTTGCTGGGTTGCTCGTCCCCCGACGCCTGATGGCAACTGCGGACACGTCAAAGGCAGAGGTGCCCAAGCAACCCCCAGGAGGACCGCCCATCGTCGTCCCCGAGGGCTTCTCGCTCTACACCGAAAACAACGCGCACATCCTCATCTCCTCCAAGGACGAGGCGTTCCTAAACCCAGTCCAAGA